>JAACJM010000474.1:0-27366 GCA_013368315.1 Tetrapyrgos nigripes
TGTGTAAGATGCTCACCTCTAACGCCTTCACCTTACGGTCTAACTCGTCAACCTCCTCGGTCAATTCGCAGATAATATCTTCACAATTCTGGCGATCATGGTCAAACCCAAGCAGCTGTGCAATTTCATATAACAACTTACTCCATGGCTTATCCTGGATTCCTGTAAATCGTTCTCGAGATCAGCGACCCTTGTCCTAAGTTCATCCATTGTGTCGTCTTCGTCAAGACGTAGGTCAGTATCAATCTAGGTATATTTAATATCAGTAACTATGTAGCTTGATTGAGAATCACAGAAATAAAGTCACCTTCATCACTTCGTTCTCCTCATTTGCTTTCATGAGATCGTCCTTCAGCTTATTTGTTGCCGCTTCCACCTTCTTGAGATCATTCAGTAGCTTGTCCTTCTCCTCTCGCAACTTTGTAAGGTCAGCTTTCAGACCATCCCTCTCCTCTTGTATCTTCTTAAGATCATCTTGCGCCATGGCCTATGGAAAATATATGACTAACAGACACAAGTTGCGGAGAAAACCTGACTTACCTCTGACTGACGAAGCGAAGAATTGAGCGATTCGAGTTTCGATTTTTCTGACTGTAGAGCACCAATAACTATCATTCATGTTCTGACAAGTGAAAGGAGAGTAGAAGAATTCTTACACGCAAGTCGACTGTCTCCTTCTGTAGAGTATTCTTGGCTTGCTGCAGCAGTTTCTTGTCATCTTGCGCCTTTGTATGACGACCTTGGAAGTGGTCCCTATCTTGTTGTACTTTGGCAAGCTCATCTTTTGCCTTCCTAGAATCGAGCTGACAAGAGCAATGACTGTAGTGTACAAGTCATTCAAGATGGGCTAACTTACCTCTGACTGACGAGCATTTCCTATCGCCTCCAAACATTCTTTCTCAAGCGCAATTTGAGGCTAGATAGAGAGTTCTGTAGAATATATTGATAGCAGCGAATTGCCTAGCCTGCTTGATAACCTACCTGCAACCCATCTCTG
The DNA here is from genome assembly GCA_013368315.1 of Tetrapyrgos nigripes. Classification (NCBI taxonomy): domain Eukaryota; kingdom Fungi; phylum Basidiomycota; class Agaricomycetes; order Agaricales; family Campanellaceae; genus Tetrapyrgos; species Tetrapyrgos nigripes. Next base: position 998 of record JAACJM010000474.1, read on the forward strand.
TCCTTGGTTACAACGCCTAGATCATTCCGTAGCGTGTCATTGGCCTCTCGCAGCTTCTTCTTTTCGTCCCGCAAATTGTTGAAACCCCCTTGTACACGGTCTCTCTCCTCCTGCAGTTTGCTTTTCTCCTCTTTTGCAGTGGTGAGATCGGTCTTTGCATTCAGGAGATCAGCCTGGAGGTCATGATAGATTAACATAGTCTCCACGGCATATGCACCTTACAGTACATGACTTACCACATGCTTCTCATTTTCGGCTTCATAGCGCTCCCGAAGTTTTCCAAGTTCTTGTTTCTCGTTCTATAGAATCGGTTAGTAGGGCCACTACATATGAAAATCGTGGTCAGACGTACCTGGAGCTTAGCTGACTCCGCGTCAGTCTGTTCAGCGTTTAATTTGTACACCTTGAATGAGGAACAGATAAGTGACGAAGGCAGGATATTGAAAGGCAATGAGGAGGTACCTGAAGCTCTTGAAGCTCTTGACGCAGTTCAGCGACCTCCGCTTTGAGTCTGGTATGATGACAGGTCGGTTGATAAACTTGTAACGGTCACTTGACAACTCACATTTTCACCTTCACAGCTTCGGCCTGTACTAGATTCCAATTCCTTGCACTCCTTGAGCTGTTCCTAAGGCTCAAATCCAGTCATTGAGGGTGAAAAAAAATTCATGGAAGACATACGTCGAGTTTGTCTATTTTGGTTGAGTAACTGATCTCTCCTTCTTGCAAGGGTGTTTTTTTCTTCCTATCGGCGAGCTGGAAAGATATGAAGATTTATAGAAATGTTCCGAATATATGATACACACCTTGCTCTTCAGTTCTTGCTCCTTCTGATATCGGTTGAATTGGTCTTCAAGGGCTTCGTGCTGTTCCTAGAGGAGACGACTAAGCTCAGCGTCAAAAAGCGAACAAAAGGTCTTACTGCGATTTTCCTTTTCTGTGCCTATTCAGAATAAGACAGAATGGCAAGAGAAGTTGATAATGAGACTCTCTAGAGATGGACAATGACTCAGTCTTACCTCCATAGTCTTTTGCGTGGTCTCAAGTCGATCCACAGCTCGCGCCAGTGAGTCAATCTTGTCGCTCTGACGTATATTGGTCGCCTGCAAATGCTTCAGTTCCAAGCTCGAAGCTAGAGAGTAAGACGGCAACGCACGTCTAATTCGCGAACTTTCTTTTTATACTCTTCGAGCTTAGCCTCCTAGTAACGTTATGAGAATGAGCAGACAAAAATGGGGAGCAATAAAAGACATACCAGCTTCTCAAAACTTCGGAGGTGTGCTTCACTCATTGTTGTCCGTGAAAAATGTTGTCCATCGTCCATTTCGACACGTCGGGACTTCACGATTGCGTCGTCATTTCCTGGAGTATCATTCTTCTGATTGGTCTCGGCCTGTGCGCAGTTTAAGAATGAAAATAACGAACACATCGGGACAACCTCACCAGCACCCTTCCTCTTTTAATTCCCCTGGGAGGCTCCCCTGATGTCAAAGACGATTCTTTCCCAACCACACCCATCGGCAAATCATATCCACCTGCATTTAACATCCTTTGATCCTCTACCTCTTTGTCTGCCAAAGAATTCATGGAAAGTCATGCGACGTATACTGTCTTTGCTCATGACAAGTCTAAAATACCTATGTGAAGGTGCCAGGGAGCGCGGAGGGTTACTGCGACTCTTTTCAAGAGATAATGAGAGTTCAGAATGTACAAAGACGTTGGGACGTACAGTACTAATAGCACAAAGGCATGACAAATGGGGTAACCAAACCAGTTACTGGTGTTCTGAATTCGAAGGATTATTCTTGATGATCACCGAGTTGTAGTGTGTCGTAGCCTGCATCCTCTCACGGTCCAGTGCGAGGGTGCAGTGCAAGCGCGGCGTTGTACTTGGTAAGTCCAACGCGTTGGCAGGTATGGGCATTTTCACACGTGCACTGTCCTTTCTTTTCCGACTCTGACAAACACTCTTTAGCTCCCTTTAAGTATGCCCCCGATGATGGCCATTCTGCAAGCTATAAGAACTAGGCCATAAGCTCGCCTCTCAATAACTTGGACCGCAAGACCAACTTTGCCCACTCGATATGAACTTCTTCGCTAACTTGTCTAGTCGTCAACCCTTTGGCCTGACTGATTGGTCTTGCCTAGACTCAACCCAGCAGCAGCAGCTATCGACTCCCTCTCTTACTAGTGACTCGTCGAGTCCTCGTGTATCCCGCTCTTCTTCACCTCGTCTCCCATCATCTCCTTCAACGACACTTCCATCCTCGTCTCCACGTCAGGGACTTTCCACTGGTGCTACTCCTCAAATCGATATTAGAGGTGATATTTCTGGAGCTGCAACAGTTTCCTCTGCCAAACCCACCACCGTAAAGATTCGTAAACCCGCCGGAGAGGTCGGTAGACCTGGTCGCGGGGGCTATACCCTGAGCAAGAAGCTGGGCTGGGATTCTCAAGTATACGCTGATGTCAAGGTGTGTACATGCGTCTACATATTTCTGTCTTCTAAGACGTTTCTCGCCTTGCTCTCACCTAGAAATATATCAATTCTCTCTGCAAGCAATACCTCGACACCACCCGCCCTCTTACTGAACAGGATCTGGCGAAGGTGGAACTACTGCAGAGAAAGGTGTGTTTTTATCTGGTCTGCCAGTACTATCATGTACTGACTCTTGTCAACTAGGCCCGGACCAAGTATCCTCAGTTGACTCATTATGCGGAAGAATGGGCTACTGATGATTTCATGCAGAGTCATCTCAAGTACAAGAAGAGTCGTTTACTTACGGAGCAGTTGAAGCGAGAGAACAAGGCATTGCGAGCTGAAAATACTGAGTTGATAAACACTGCCTCGGAGCGGCCTTCCACTAGAAGCAGGCGGGGATAGTATATAACTCGTATAACGAGTTTAGTCTTTCACAGATATGCAGTACTACTTATGAATTCATGTTTACTCCATCATAACAGTTGAGCCAGATAAGATTACATTTCGACTTCAGAAGTATAAACACCTATTCTTAGTTCTACCGCTTCTTTCCAAGCTCTACCGTTTCTCTCAAGGCGAATATGCGCATCTTTGGACCTCGAGTACCACGTTACCAAGCTCGAGGGGCACATCATGACCGATATGTACTGTTAGTACTATTTTTAGGGTAGGAGTCGTTAGAGGTGAACTACTACTAAATATTTGTCGACGGCCCTAGAAATTTGTCGACATACTCTCTTGAGAACCAAAACCTTCGTTCTACCAATTTATAGGGTTTTCCGGGAACGATAAGTAAATAGTATAGGTGGGTTGGAGGTGGGCCTGTCGGTGGGGTCGGAGATAAACTTGGCTTCGTAATCATATCCCCGACATCTATGCTATGCGCATTCCTAGAGCGGAACCTGACAGATACAAGCGTTAGTGGACCGTACATTCACCGTCAGCCTCGTCCTTCGTCATCTGCTTCGTTTTATGATGGACTACGCAACAATCGCAGCGATCTGGATGTCGGTGCTATGGCCACGACCGTCCTCAATCCTCCGGAAGAACCTGTTGCTATTCCTGAGCGGCCTGATATGGTACAGGAGATTTCCCGACATATTTTACTCGCAGCGGTCAGTGCTACTGTTCATCTCTGGCTGAAATTATATCTTTATTTGTTACTTATTTCAGATACGAGGTGCAATGCCAGAAGGCCCAGTTCCCCCGAACCATGATCGTGATAATTGGGGAGAAATCTTATGGGAATCCGTGATGATCCCCGACGAACAAGGTTTCCTGCACCCGTTCGGTGATCCAAAAACCGTCAACATGGCAACGACGAGGGCTTTCGGACAAGCCTCCGCTTTGAAGGATCACGTAGTCCAAACCCAGGAGAAACTGGCTACTCTTCCCGGCTCAAACGTTGCGACAACTCTCACTACTTTGGCTGACATCGAAGACACGATACGGCATGTTGAAGCATCTCTCGGCGGCATCAAGCAGGCGAAAGAAGTCGAGTGCATTGCTGAGGTGTTGGATGAGTGCAGACTTTGTTTACGGCTACTCAAGATCGATGTGGAGAAGTGGCGGAAGGAATACCCAGACATGTCCCCAGAGAGGATCAGCAACGGTATAGTGTTGTAAACGGTCCGGCTCGGCTCCAGGGAGCCGCTGAGCCGAGCCGGTTTTTGAGCCGCGGCTCGGCTCCAGGTGGCTCTCGACCGACTCTGGCTCGAGTTGTAAAAAGCCGGGTCAAATTCCCTCAAAGAGACTGCCCTCTAGCGACACCATAAATTAACCAAAAGTGTACTGTCTCAGTAGCTGACATCAGGGAGTGTCTTTGGAGCAAGTTCGGTGTACTTTGAGCAAGAAAGACCATGAGACCGTAACTCAAAAAAGTCGTTGTGCCTTAATTTGATCAGTTCTCGCGGTAATTTAATTTCTAATTTTAGCACAATATTAAGGAAAATGATGTATCTCTTGGTTCAGAGCGCGCATACCATATCTAGAAGCTCGATTTCACTCCTGGAGTGTCAATATGACTTCTAAGGTCTCACTCCTACATTCCTATCTACATATCTAGAAGGGAAGTGGTTTTCATGGAATTTTAGCGACGCGAGTCGTGACTAGCCGGATCTAAAAGCCGAGCCGAGCCATTTACATAAGGAGCCGTTTGGAGCCGAGCCGGAGCCAGCCGTAGTCGAACCGTTACAACACTACAACAGTATGTACATTTAAAATTGTCTCATGAGTGAAAAAATGCTAAGTAACGTGCCTATGCAGAACATATGTTTCAAAATCTGAGCTCAGGGCGACACACACCCACCCTACTCGCGTACACTATTGCCTTGGCTGGCCGGGTATTTTCAGGCTCTTCAATGGCCGCTACCAGGTTCCTGCTCAAATCCCTGAAGCTTTTTGGCTACTCCTTGGCTTTACTCACTGGAGGCCCTAATCTCCAACAGTTGCGAGCACTGGAAGATATTCCAGACAGTACTGTCACTCTGGAGGCAAGGCTCAACCTTGGGGTCGACTCGGTTCCCTACGCTGTTTGTCCAACTTGCAGCTGCACCTACGCACCGGACTATTCCAATGATCCCTCTGAACCACTTTACCCCAAATCCTGTACCTATCGTCTTGTGGGAGATGACTCTCCCTGTAACTCTGATATCCTGAACTCGGATGGGAAGCCAATCACATTCTATCATTACTATCCTTTTTCCCAATGGTTTGCGCGATTTCTCACTCTTCCTGGTATCGAAGACGAGGGCGATAGGTTCTGTGAACGTATCCAGCAGAACCAAGAAGTACCTGAGATGAAATCTTCATTTCAAGATGGTTCCTTCGTCCGACACTTCCGATCCTATACCGGAGAGCTATTCGCTGCAGGAGGGACAAAGGAGGGAGAAGGGAGATTTTTTTTCAAACTTCATGCAGACTTCTTCAATCTTCAGGGCCTTCGCCAAGGGAAACGGACCAACTCGAGTGGTATGATGGCCATGACGTGTCTCAACTTGCCCCTTCACCTCGCTAATGATCCAGCGTATATCTACATCCCTGGTATCATACAGGGTCCCAGGGAGCCGGATGGTAAGATAGTGGCCCATAACCACTATCTGAGGCCTCTCGTTACAAAGTTGGAGACAGGATACTCTCGCGGGTTCCAGCCATACGCCACTCATCGGACATACTTTCCTATCAGCGAACGTTTCAAACCGCTGTCGCTTCAGCAGTCATGGACTTCAAAGCAGCTCGACCATTTGCTGGGTTGCTGGATGTTTCAGCCCATTTGTTCTCCTTCTATTGCCTTTGCTGGCATAAGACACAGATGGGAAGGATGGATTTCGAAAATTGGACACCTCTCGACAACGAGTATCTGAGGGGCGGCGCAGCTGCATGGCGTGATGCTCCTGATACAGCGCAGCAGAATTCCGTCTTAAACCACTATGGTACTCGTTATTCAGAACTTTGGAGATTACCCTATTGGAATGTCACATTGCAGTTCGCAGTGGACGGCATGCATGCGCTGTATCTTATTCTCCAACAGAATTTTTTTCGTGATGCTCTTGGTCTCGATAATCCCGAAAAAAAACCAGGCTCAGAGAAGAAGAAGACACGGAAATCGAAGCCAAAGAACACCTCCAATATCGCATACTTTTATAAATTCACCCCCCCTCCTCACCCGTCTACCCTTCCCCCGCCTCATATCCAAATTGATCGCAATGTCACTGGTCGTTTGGGGGAGTTCTTGTCTGTCGAGGAAACAGACAACGAAAGCCTCCTCATCGTGGAGTGGCCGGATCTATTGGCTAACTTGGCAGGGCATCGCGAAGAACGAAGGGCAAACCTTGAAGAGTACATCATCAATGATTCAAAGGCACTCGATCGGCTCAAAGACTTACACGCAGCTCTATCTTCGGAAAAACCATACAACTCTTCTGAAAGTAATGCATTGGTCAAGTGGATTCGCAAGGCAAAATGGGCTGTCGTAGCCTATGTCTGTAACGATCTGATGGTAATACCCAGATCTGGGCTTCGGAGGTTGTCGCGCTGGCAAAAGAGCAGCATGACCATCAAGGAAATGGCAGAGGCCCTTTTGGAGTGGGTAAGTTTTCTTTTACTGGCAAAAACCATAAAGTCACTCATTGGACACTCTGCAGCGAGTCAGTAAGGTGGAACAGGACGGCGATTTTACTTGGCCTTTTTTTGAATTGCAGGATTCATCTCCACCAATAGTGACCTGGGCCAAAAAACCCACGACACGGCAGACGACTTACCATGACAAACTTGCGTGTCATGTCTTCGCTCCTGAGGAGAAACAGGAGTTCCTTGCTCAGTTGACCAGCATAATGTGTTTCCAGTCTGCAGCCTCAGTCGGGACCATTCATCGGCGACTGGCTGAACCCATTGATGGTCAACGAAGTTTGAAGCAGTTGATGAAGGACTTAGGCCAGCAGTCTCAGGATGCCTTGACTTATGTATGCATCGACCTTGACCGTTTCCCCATGTCTCGGAAGTACGGAAGATTGGACCTGGCTGCCAGATTAGTTGCTTGGGTGAGCTTTTATCCTCCGCACCATAGATATGGGAATTTAGAACTTATAATGTCATCAGCGAGAGGCAAAACCTATGGTCGCGTTAAAGCATACAGCAATAGACTCGAAAGCTGTGCTGCACAGGATCCAAGAAGCTATACAGAAGACTGTCACCCCAGCCTGGCTTGAGAAACCTCCAGCTGATGTTGGCAAAGCACGAGCTGGGAAGTTAAAAGCTGACCAGTGGCGACATCAGCAAAATACCGGGTCCTTCTATTCCTTCTATGGCTAGACATATAGAAGGAATAGAAGAATAGAAAGTGTTCTATGGGTAGAGGTACATGACTATTCGATAGACGACCTTCTATTCTAATAGACATTGTTCTATTGACGTCTATACACTGGTCTATACATGTATACATAGCTTCTAAAGACGCAGTCAAACTCATTGGTAAATCTGAAATTCCTACCTGCCCAATAACCAAAACCTTTATGGTCAAGACGACGTCTTCTGTGTAGTTGCACATGTACAAGCGGCCCTTGATGCTTGATGCTCCGAAGGATCTGAAAAACGACTTTATTAGACAGACACGTAAAACACGAAAAAGAAACGCACGGAGTTACCACCTTGGAGTCACCTGGATGTAGATGGGACTCCTTAATCACTTTGCACAGTCAAGAGTCAGAAAGGGACTCACCAAGTCCCTCATTATCCCATCGTGTGAGCTGTTCCTGTGCACAATAATTGAGTATACATATGAGACGGCAGTGAGTAAACGTCCATCACCAAAAGCCCAGATACATCTAGATACCTTTATTAGTGCCCAATGCCTGTAAATGAGGATGCCACATGACTAGGCCTTTATGTGACACTCTAAGATTGCGAGGACCAAAATGATAGATGGGCTTTAGATACATTAATTGAGTACTTGTCTTGAGAAGCTCTGGAATGATTGAAAGCAATGTAAAGACTATCAACGACTACACACCTGATGGAGCTCCAAAATAATTCATGACTACTTCCATGGTCCTAACAAATTGCTTACTGTGTCATAGCTATGAAGAGTGTAGAGCTGTCTACAGTTGATCAACAGTTGTTCACTTTGTCAAGCCTGCAAATGATTGAGTGCCCTCCAAAGATCGACAAGGATGTTTGGGTGGTTGAGCCTGCAAAAGGATTTAGAGCCATTCAAAGGTTGCAAAGGATTTGAAGCCAGTTAAAGGCTGGCAAGGATTCAGAGCCATTCAAAGGTTACAAAGGATTTGAAGCCAGTCAAAGGTCGGCAAGGATTTACGGTCATCTAGAGGTCAACGAGGATTTAGAGCCACTCAAAAGTCAGCAAGGATTTTTCACCTTTTCAAATGTCCAAATGATCTTGTAAGTCTTGAAGCTATAAGAGTGTTTTGCGGTTAGTGAAGGGGTGATAGGATCATGACCATTTCAGTTCTCCATCGGGATTTGTCACCTTAAAAGAGACATCAGGCCTTGAACATTGTATGGACCATTCAACACATATACAGTCAAAACAATCCATAAATTCATTACAACGAATAGTAATCAATATACAGCAGTAAGCATAGGGACGACAACAATGGAGCTATGATCCAATAATGAGGACAAGCGATGCTAGAAGAGAGTGATAGGAACAAATGATACAAAGAAGCTTAAGGGAAAGGGCTAGTGATATAGGCGGATAGCAAAACGAACAGAAGGGAAAAGCAGCGGTGATCCAAGATCAGGCGAGGAGCGTGAGCATCAAGAAAGATATCATGCGGTAGTACACTAGTACCAGTTGCAGTATTCACTGGCAGAGCGTCGAGTAATGATCATGAGAGAAATACGTCAATCAAAGGTGATAGGACAGGACGAGTAAAAGAATAAACTCACCGAAGAGAAGAAATGGGAAAGGAAAGAGAGTCGATGAAACAAGCAATCAGGGCAAGGCAAAGAAACCTGGAAACAACATCAATGCATATATCAACAGAAGTAGAACGAAGACACTCACTCTAGTCATAAGCAATCAAAAAACCTGAAAGAAAAATTCAACATGTATATTGGTCATGACTTGGACAGCACTCACTGGGAGCTTTGGAGGAGGAGCCCTTCCACGAGGCTGAGGGAAAGATTAGAACTATATATTCCTTATTTCAAGCCCGAGACACACCTTTGGCTTATGTTGATCTGAAGACACCTCTGGCGATGGAGCAGTCGGGCCTGCAGTTCCAGTAGAGGCAGGGGCAACATCAGCATCGGTAGCGGCAGCAGCATTGTCGTTGTCGTTGCTGTTGCTGTTGCTGTCAGCGTCGTCGGGTTCTAGACCCTCAGTACCATCGGCCTCCGCTGCTTGAGCAGCTTTTGCCTTAGCTTTCTTCTTTCTAGCCTTCTCTTTTCGAGCTTTCTTCTTTTTAGCTTTCTCCTCCTCCTCAGCCTTCTTGGCAGCAGCGGCCTCCTCTTCGATGATCATTTTATTGCGAGTTTGCCACTGGTTGAGGAACGAGTCTTCATCGTCATCATCTTCAAGGTCGTTGTTGTCTTCAAGTCCAGGGAGCATCCAGCCTACCGTCCTGGAGAAGACAGTATGTTGAGTTGAAGGGTAGAGAACCAATAAAATGTCACTTACCGATTCCAGTCCTCAAGCAACTTTTTGTTGAACTTCTCGTCAATCAGCCGTTCATCCTCAAATAAGCCAGAGACGAGATCAAATGCCGCGTGCTTGTGTACAGCGCCGTCGTCCAGGCGCCAGTGGTTGGAAGCACTTAGAGCATGCCACACCTAAGAAAAAGCGATATGTGAGACCATGACTATTGAGCGAAGAAATACACAATACCATTAAGGTGGTGTACGCAATCTGAGAATAGGAGATGGTCTTGAGGCCAAATTGCCACACCTTCCCGGCGTGGAGGACTTTGAAACGTTCTCCTGATGCGGGATTGAATCGCGCAGCGTTGCTCTCCCCACAGAACAAGTGAACCCAGGCCTGTCAATCACGCAGTAAGATACGGTAGAAGTGAAGAGAGGTTATCAACATACCTTATAAAGCAAATCACTTGTGAGAAGGTGTGTCCCCGCATACCTGGGACCTTGTGAGGCCTCCTGCCCTGCATCCCAGTAGAAGAAGGACGGAAAATGCTTGTGACTAATTTTTATTGTGTTTTCCTGGACCTTGGAAATGAATCTGTAAGGTATTTAGCCATATACACGCATGCATGAGAAGAAGGTAGTACTCTTTGGGATTCTTGAGAAAAGCATTGAGTTTCGTAGGTGGAACCAAGAGTCGGGCAAGCTGGGGATGGTTCCATCCTCGTTCTTCACCTTTGTTTGCCTTGGCATTAATGGGAGGGTCAAACTGGGAGATGCAGAGGTAGTCACGGGCGTAGTCGAGTATCGCAAGCTTGAGTGAAGAGATATCTTGGGAAATAACACCGCTGGCTGCATCATTCATCTGTTCGCAAAAGGATCAGCTATTTTAGGCAATACCAGATGATTCATTGTGCACCGATCCAATGAGCTCATAAAGAGAGTCATTCTCCACGCAGTTCTCCAGGTCTTCCAGTAGATTGGGGATTATCTCCTTGAGGTATTCGAAAACGTTGCGCATAGTTTGTCTAGAGGATAAAAAGAATGAGCAGCGCATCAAGGGCGTTGACGAAGAGTACGTACAACTCGCACGGATCTTCCGTAGCAACTTCTCCTGGCTGGATCATGTTCTCGTCTTGCATCCCAAGACAGAGAATCTGATACCAATCGATCCAGGGTGAGAAGATTCCAACCATCCGACGGGCAGCAGAGCGAAAGTGGTCAATGTTTTGCCTAGGTTTGGCTCTAGAGGATTCTTCAGCGTGGCTATCATAGTAAGAGACGACACCTACCCCTGCCGTTTCCGCAAATGCCGTTTGTTCCGTAGGTGCTCGGTCAAGGTTGGACCAGGTCGTGGAAGTGGCTCTTCCTTGCCGTCGTTGCTGTCAGGTTGAGGTTGAGCCTCAGGTGCTCCCTGACTCGACTCTGGGTTTTGCTTTGGTGCAGGTACCGACGCAGTTACCGGCGTTGTCTTCGTATTGGTGATATCTCGAATGCGGCGCCTCTTGCCCTGGGGTAGTGCAGGGGCCTGATCACTTGCTCCGGCCTTACGTTTGCCCATTGTTGCGTTCATATGGGGGTTTTCGGTTTGAAACGTGTAAATCGAGCTGTTAAAAGTCAGTAGAAGGAGGTGGTTATGGTTTAAGAGGAAAATATCGTAGAGACGGGATTATAAGAGGCTCCAAAAACCAAACATATGACCGTAACCATTTGAATCAATGCAGTTAGCCGAATGGCCCCACTCCAATACTACTGCGACAAAGGTATGACTCTGAGCTCTAGACAAGAAAAAACATGAAAGGTGAACTACACAAGAGCAGAGGGGGGAGTTTGGACAAGACGGCATTCAATCAAGACCAAAGCGAGTAGATATAGAAAAGTATGTATACAGTAAGCGTTTGAACGTTTGAATGTTTGAATGTAAGTAAACCAAATTACCCCTCTCAGTCGGGAATACATTTACAGTGCAACGGAAAGCAAAAGCGATAACGTAGGGCATGAGTGGGATCTAATTGCAAATCCATATTGGAGAGTCATGTATAGCACTCGAAAACGCGCATCAGTTGACATTGTCAAAAAGGCAGCGTTTCCGGGGGCTTGCTGGAGTACTAGGCGAGCGGGAACGCTTGTTAACTTGAACATCTGAGCCAGAAGAGCAAAGGATGGGCTGATTTTCAGATGCCAACTTCCGAGGATTAATTATGAGACTAGACGTTTGGACGGTGTTGGTGGGACTAGGAATCCGGGATGTCGGCAGAGACAAAGCTGCATTTTCAATGGCCGATTCTATCCAGAGATTAGATGAAGGACTCTGTACATTGATCAGTCAGGGGTTTGAAGCCAGATTGACTGCGACTTACCATATAAATGTCTGAAACGGTCATTGAAAAGATTGGTCGTCGATGCAGACACTCGTCATGGCTCTGAATGGATATCAATGGTGAGAGGAGGACAAAAAAAATTACAACTAACCAAAGCTTGACTTGAGCCGTGCGTATCTTCATTGTCACCGTCACTCCCAGTGTCCGACTGGATGCACCTGTTGATGCCAGATGTGCTTGCATTTGTAGATGCGCTGAGGAACGAGGGTACTGCAAGACAGTTTGGTCAGTTTTTCAATTTACTATTCGATAGATTCAAGTGAAGCGACTCACCCAATAAATCACCAGTCACTTGATAGCCATAATCAGTCATTTGGAAGGATGATGAGATGGCAAAGGTAGTGTCCGTGAGCGAAAGCTCAAAGTAGTCGATTGTTGGCAGATCAGACGTGCCCGGAGGATAATAATTCTGATAAGGAGTCCGGCGCCGGTTGATGATATCCACTTGATTTGTTATTTCGATAAACGGCAGAGGTAAAGGCAGGGTAAGTGGGCCGTCAGTTGGGGTAGGAGGAAGGTCAGAGAGACCTAGGGAAGGAGATCGAGACATGTTGGATGCGTAGTACTATGTATGGGAATTGGTTGAAGTTGGAGTACTACGATAAGCGAGGTGAACGTGTGCGTCATGACAACACCAAATTCATATATTCGCCTGGTCAGTGTTCAGGAGATGGCGAAGTTTGCGGGGACTGTGCTGTGTGTAATGTGAGCCCGGCTGGGAGGAGTCAGAAGGGTAAGAATGTGTTGGGTGGCATGGCTCCAGAGCCACCGGGAAAAGCCACAGCAATGAGCCATAGGGATCGGCAAGACCAATCATTCCGGAAAACCACAGCGATGAGCCATGGATCCTGGGCTACCCAGGCTTAGTGTGACCATGACGGCGCCATATACACCTTCGTATTCTCGTTGCGGGGGTGTTCAAAATCTACTACGCCAAATTAGCACTGTATTGCACAGTAAAATAGAAGAATACAGGCCTCGACGATGGTCGAGCCTTTGCACACAATGAAAATTGCGGCAGAGATTGCAAGTCTGAAATACATAGATACTCACCAGAAATCTTTGGGTAATGTACAGTCCAGATTGAATAGACGTAACTCGTTTTGAGATATCCTAGTCGTGGTGACCTGAGAATGCAGAAGATTGGGGATCAGTAATGAGCTACAGTATTGAGAGAATGAGGAGGCATACTAGTTCAACGTTCCGCATGCCGTAGTTTAACGTCTTTTCGGACATGCCACGGCTCAGTAGTTTGCTAGCCCAATCGCACGAGCTGCCATGGCGCATAGTCTGCGCCGATGTCACTGGGCTCTTCAGCCTCAACAAAATGAGAAGAATTGCCAACACATACGAAACAGGGCAAAACGATAGGCCGGTGCATCGCACCAGGAGAAACCTTTGAGGGGTAACCCGCCACACCAAAGTGCGTCACCTTTCTCATTTGAAGTTGATTGAGAGAAGCATCAGCGACATCCATGTGCATAGTTTGACGTCGTTTCGGACGTGCCATGGCGCTTGTGGTTGGCTGCGGGGGCTGGCCGAGGAGTAAGTGATATAAGAGGCTATAGAAAATTGAAGGATCAGCATTGACCAGAGTATTGACAAGAAAAACCCATACCTTAGGTAGTTATTGAGAGGTTTTGGTGGGTTGCAGACACTGCCCTAACGATTATTAGGGACGTATATTGACTTGGTGGTGACCAGAGAAGCGCGTAAATCCTAGGCCAAATTTAGCAATGCACACACAATAGAATAAAAGAATACAGGCCTTGACGATGGTCGAGCCTTTGCACACGATGAAAATTGTGGCAGAGGTTAGAAATATGGATGTACTCACCCGTAAGATTTGACGCCAGAACTATAACGTAGTTTTGAGAGTTGAGCAGCGACCCCAGAGGCTGAGAAAAATTTGACGTTAGTATTCACTGCAGGGTTGAGAAAATGAAGAGGCATACGTCGATGAAAGTACTATGTGAAAGGGTCCTGGGATCAGTTTTGTGTGTTTTTTTTTTTCAGCTGCTGGCCACGACGATTGCATCCAACGAATGTCAGAGCAGGCACTGGACGAATGTCCAGGCACGAAGAGGAAGATAGAGACTGGAAGAGAGGAAGGAAGATAGAGACTGGAAGAGAGGAAGGAAGACAGGTAGAGGGGAGGTGAGGGGAAGACGTGACGGTGGCAACACAGTGATGCCGCGTGCAACACGCAATATTAATGATGCGTGACACATGATGTTACAGTCACATCGGTTTCGGGCCGCGTCTACTAGTACTAAGTCCCAAGATATAGACTGTATCTCTGGTACAAAGAGAGATTTAAGATATAAGTATGATTTGAGGTACGTAGGTCAGATAAAACATTGAGAGTTAAGATATAAGTATGATTTGAAGTATGTAAGACAGATAAAACATTGTTGAAGAAGCCAATGGGACACTGTCCAACTTTTTTGTCCCATTCGCCGGAATGACTGTACTAGTACATCAAGAGCACAGGCCATTGTCAGCAACACCGATCCTGCCGCAATACTCATTGCGTGCCAAACCTCGACATTTATCGGGCGTATTGCTGGACTTATCCCACTCTCAATTATCTTTCAAGATTAATGTGAAAAGATCGATACATGGCAAAAATAGTCCAAAAAAGTATTACAGGAGTACGCTAAGTAGTACTACTAGTACTAGAAGTTGACCATAGTCCGCCGCGAAGTAAATCCAACCCCATTTTCCATAGGTTCTTGCGATGCTCGTCCCACACCTTCCTCTGCGCCTTCGATGCCCTTGCCTTAAATTCCTTATCACTCATGTTACCATTGTGACACCAGCGGAAAAGTCCAGAGGCCGAGTAGAAAGTGATTGATGAGCGGCTTTCCTCAGGGCCAATGGTAGAGTTGCAGTGCTCGAGTAGAGCAGAAGGGAGGAAAATGACTGACCCTGGTGGAAACTCGAGAACGAGGCCGAGTTGCCAAATGACCAGGTGCCCACCTTCTTTGTACTGATAGGTACCAGTAGGAAGGATGGCGCAAAGCCCAAAGAGCAGGTTGAGATGATCAAAATGGCGGAAAGCGACGGCACTGTCAAAGTTGATATTGGCAGAAGCAAACACGGAGTTGTCGAACATCTTCTTGAGCGTTGGGTTGTGCTCATGAAGTCATTCTGATACGTTGTGATAGAGGTTGTACAGATGAGGGAAGAAAGTCTTATAGTACTCTGAAAATGACATTAGATAAACAAAGAGACAAAAAAATGCGGACGCACGATCAATGAGACCCGCTACACGTTTGACGTTGGGATCAGCACGGAGCTGGTCCAGAACCTTACGGTTGCCGACTGTATGGGCGAAGTTGGCTGGTTTAACTTGGCCACCGCCAAATGACTTGCCGTCAGTCAGAGGAACCGACTTGTGCTTGCCTCGGCGATGCACGCCGATGGGCCATGCCAAACGAGTGGAAGCCCATGAGAAGATGGACTGCAAACCGGGGATGACGTTGCTGTGCCAGTCTGAGCTCTTGGGAGCAGCAGCCATGAGGATAAGCGGGGTATGCTTCTCATCCTCGATGATCCTGTTAATACTAGAGAATAGAAATAAATTAGAATAAACTAAAGTATCAAGACTGTGAGGACGTACTCTCCATCCCACTCAATAATCCTGAACCCCTTCGCCTTCAAATCTGCCAACGAATACTTCTCCTCATTGAAAGGTGCCTTCGAGCCAGTCCAAACTCCTGCCTGGCGCTCAAGCTGGCTTCTGAAACTGACTCGGAGGTGGACTAAGATGGTAGCTTTGACGATTGCACAGGCTTTATTACTGTTTTGGGCCTGGACTTGTTTTGCCTGCCTCTGGTCGAAGCGGATGGAGGCCCTCCTCGTACGTGATTTGAGGTTCTTGCGCTGTTTGGGCGACAGTGTATAATCGGGTTGGTAGGGAGCGCATTCGGGTTTAGGTGGAAGTTTAAAAGTGGGTGGTTTTGCAAGCTCGGTGAGCGGCACGACTTTGGGAGCAGTCGGTCGCGTATGGAGGCCGATGGTGGGGAAGGCCAAGGGAACTGGCTCATCAGTTGCTCCGGGATTCTCGTCCTCGAAAAGTTGCTGCGCTTGGTAGGCAGTGTGGTAGAGGTTGGTAGCGTCGAGATTGAGCTGGATGTATTCAGCATATCGTAGAATTTCGTCGCGTTCTTGCAAAGCATCACAGCCGGCAAATTCTTTGCCTCCTCGAAGACGACGCATATCTGCAAAGAGAGCAAGTCAGCATTTTGTTGCGTGGCGATAACAGAAGACGCGTCAGACACGTCTGGACCACTTTCCACTGCCCCAGGGTCGTGACTGTGTACTCCTGGGTCCAGATGTGCAAAAATAAAAGGGATAGACGGAGTGGCATCACTTACTCTCGAATTCCATGCTCCTTGAGGTGATGGTTGAGGCCTTGGCTTAAGGTTTGATCTAACGGCAATTTCAGTGCGCACGTGATAATAGACGATGAGGAGTCCGGGGTAAAAAGAATGATTGAAGGAAAGCAGTCGCGAAAGGAAGCGTTTTCATAAAAGTAACGAAGGCGTAAGGGCTTTCATAAAGGTAGGGAAAGCAAGCACAAGGACAGCACTAGGACATACAGGGATCGGCTATGGACACAATTGACATTGAGCAATTTTTTTTACAATCTGTAGTAGAGAAAGTACAATTTACAAGATCAATAGGAGATAAATCAGGTTCGTCATGTAGAGTAAAATAGCAAGGAGGCAAGGAAACACAGTGCCAAATTCATATATTCGCCTGGTCAGTGTTCTGGAGATGGCGACGTTTGCAGGGACTTGGGGTCTCAGAGTCCGAGCTTTGCGCTTGATACCACGAGAGCTAGGGGAAGAGGGGTCATAATTCTCAGCTGTTCTCGCTTGTCGTCGAGGTGAATCTGGGTGAAGAAAAATTAATATATGTTCAAAGAAAGAAATTCTTTGACTTACTTCTCCTGACGATCTTCTCTCTTGCCCAATCATCCTCCCTCGCCCTCTGGTCCACCTCATCCATCTCTCGCTGGGCTTGTGAGGAAACCTCGTCTTCCTCTGGTTGGTGTTCTGGCCATGGTTCTATAATAACGGTTATTACTGCCAGTATTCGTATATTGACAATCACTTACCAGAATAATCGAAAACATGGTTGTCTTCAGCTTCGGCGGACTGTGGGGAATGTGAGCCCAGCTGAGAGGAGTCGGAGCCTCCTTCATACGCCGGACGAAGAGGTGAGTTGGACGGGGACGGAACGAAATTTCGCCGCTGAAAAAAGCTCTGAAACGCTGTCTGAATCTGTTCTGCTTGTCGGAACTTTTCGTCCATGCGTTTCTGGGTCTCAATTTCCTCCTCTCGTTTCTGGCGTTTCTGCTGATCTTCTTGCTCTTCCTGATCAAGCAGCTCCTGTTGTTCTTGCGGAGTCAGATCTGACCAGTCTGGCTGGTGTTCGTCGTAGTCTAAGGCTTAAAAGAACAATTAGCACAACAAAAATTCATACTACAATCAACAATCACTCACTGTAATCATAGGATGTAGAATCTTCTGCAAGACTCGAGCCCAGCTGGATGGGAAGGTCTTCCGAATGACAGGAGGGCAAATTTGAAGGAACCCAGAAGTGTTGTGCCGAATGGTCCTCCCGGTTTCTATCCTCCCTTTCAATGCTTTCCACTGATCTCTGGTCAGCATAGCCACTGCGAGCGCCGTTGAGATACTCGAGTTGGTTGTAGTAGTCGGTGACTGGATCATGGACGACTGTGAACCCATTAGGATCCTCGTCATACATGAATGCCTGGCCACCGGCAGAGCCACTTTTATCGATGAATGGTCCAGTGGATAGAAGACGAGTCCCTCCAGGAGGGATAGGAGGCTGATCGATACAAAAAATGAGTTCAGGAGGTCGAGAAGGCAGTGAGGCAGACGATGATCGAATATTGGGATGCGAATGGTCCATGTGGGGGTGAGAAATGGCGAATATGGGTCAAGATATGAACATGATTCCATCATATAAAGGGTCCGAGGTGGAGTTGGTCCAATCGAAGAGTGGACACACAGATGACATCAGATCAACGAACCAGCCAGCCGAGCGAAGTGTGGTCTGGCGATATCAAGTTCAACGAGACTTGGTGTGACCATGACGACGCTATATACACCCTCGTATTCCCATTGCGTGGGTGTTCAAAAGGTATATAGCGAGTGACCAGTAGCTAAATCTACTAGGCCAAATTAGCACCGTACACACAATAAAATAGAAAAATACAGGCCTCGACGATAGTCGAGCCTTTGCACACGATGAAAATCGTGGCAGAGATTGCAAGTCCGAAATATGTAAATACTCACCAGGAATCTTTCGGTAATGTACAGTCCAGATTGAATTTGGGACATAACTACGAAACGGGGCAAAACGATAGGCCGGTGCATCGCACCAGGAGAAACCTTTAAGGGGTAACCCGCCACACCGAGGTGCGTCACCTTTCCCATTTGAAGTTGATTGAGAGGCATCATCAGCAACATCCATGTGCATAGTTTTAACGTCGTTTCGGACGTGCCATGGCGCTTGTGGTTGGTTGCAGAGGCTGGCCGAGGAGGTAGCTATTGAAAGGTTTTGGCGGGTTACAAAGGCTGACCTAGGGGCGTATATTGACTTGGCAATGCGAAACAAGGACGTAGATCTACTAAGGCCAAATTAGCAATGTACACACAATACAATACAAGGATACAGGCCTCGACAATAGTCGAGCCTTTGCACACAATGAAAATCGTGGCAGAAGTTGAAATATGTATTTACTCACAACTTGAAAGTACGGGTTGAAGTACTAGGTAGAATATCCGGGTGAACATCCGCGGAACCATAAAGATTCAGCCGGATACAATGTAGTCTTGAGGGATCCTGGTTGAGTAGCGACGTCAGAAGCTGCAAAAAATGGAAGTCAGCATGTACTAAGGTGATGAGAGAATGATGAAGAGGCATACCATCATTCGAATTTTGGAGAATGACTCGGATGGATCCAATTTTGTGGGATGAGTGGTTGGAGTTACTACGACGATTGCATCCGACGAATGTCGGAGCATGCACTGAACGAAGGTCCAGGCAGGGAGGGGAAGGAAGACAAGAGGATGGAGGAGAAGGAGGAGGAGTCTAGATGGAAGACGAAAGCTGAGAGGCCTGACACGCCAATATTAGCATGATGCGTGACACATGATGTCACAGTCACACTGATTCCGCCGCCGCGTCTAAGTCCAACTTTTCTCTAGTACCACGATCATCAAGAGGCCACAAGCGGCCATCGTCAGCAACACCGACCTCCTCTACCGACCCCGCCGCAATACTCATTGCGTGCCAAACCTCGACATTTGTCGAGTGTACCACTGGACCCTTCGCACTTTACCCTTCGCTTATTCTGGACCCTGGTACCTTACTTCTCGACTTCTCGTGCAAGTGAGTACTACTATGATCATCTATTCCCATCTTGCTATCTCTGCTGCGATTTTCATCGTGTGCAAAGGCTCGACTATCGTCGAGGCCTATATCTTTATTCTATTTCATTGTTGCAAAGTGTACAGTACTGACTTTGCCTAGATTATACTACGCACTTTCAACTTCACTAGACGAACGATCAAATAAACTTCTCTACTGTACAAAAGGTGAGTTATGTCCTTGACCAAGGCTCTCTGCTCAATACACTTCGTTTTCTCTACAGTTAACTGTTTCCTCACCAATCATGCCCGAGCTCTCCACTCAAGATCTTCTTGGAAATAAAGATTTGTATGGTATGCAGCAGTCTGTCTTTTCAGGCTGTCTTAACTTATTCCAATGTAGATTATATTACCTTCAGCGATGGTCTGGTTGCTGCTTTGCACCCTAGAACCCGCGAGTTCATCACCACTCCCAACACGCGCGAAATCCCCTTCCCACCTTTTGGCTCCACTCGTGATCTCTACCAGTCGAGAGAATGGTCGTTACGGCGACGATGATCCCATCCAGTGGCCACAACCATTCAACTCCAAGCATCCTTATATTCCGTGCATTCCTCGGCCAGCAGTCCATATGACAGATACCTACGCTGCAGATAGTTGCATGTGGTATGTCGTTGGCGACCACCACTTGTCTCCGGGTCTGTCTACGACATCCAAAGCGACCACTATCACACCATTTTTCAGCGATGAACTTACTGTGTCTGTGGACAAACTTGCAGAGAGAGAGTGGATGTTTTTCCTCGCTCAGCATCCAACCGAGGACCACTTCGCCTCACTACTGGCGGAATTTGGCACCACCATCACTGTATGCCATCACCGAGTATCTTCTATTCCGAAGCCCACTTCATGACCTTCGTCGGGGAGTCGTTGAGATCCAGCGCAGCTGGCTTTATTCCGTTGCCATCTCGACTATGTAGACTGTTTCGAGCTCGAATGGAATCTGCTGTGGACGGGCCACAGGCAGCCGAACGCCGTCTAGGAGCCTTCGTTTGGAATGACAGAGACGCCCTCATGCTTTGGAGAGCTGGGCTTCCTGTCTACTACGTTCGGCCCTACAATGACTTCACTGTGCAGCATATTTTGAAAACGCAGACGCTAACTCCTCCTAACCTGGACCTCAAGGCTGCAAACCCACCGTATCCTGTAATATACACAGGGCAGGCTGGTGCTGATGACAAGTTTTCTTGCCATCCGTCGTGCATCTGTCTGAGTGCTTTACTGTGTCCAGCCCTTTTGAGAATATGCATCTACCGGGTCAATATACCTCTTCATACTCCCCAGGCTCTAGCCGTATCTTCTCCGCTGCCCAATCTTCCCCTTCCACTTCCACTTCCACCTCCCAACCTTCTTTTACTGGTCCCATCCGTACATCTACCTCCACGCAGTCAACGAAACCTTATGACAGTACTAATCGTTCAAGGGGTAAACGCCCCCGCACAAATCGTGAGCAGCTTTCTTTTATTGTTTTCTGTCTCTTTCTAACATTGCTATTCTAGCTCCTAAAACAGAACGCGATCAATTTGCTGACTTGCTCTGGCACGAATGGGTTCCCCCTAATATCCAAGCCTGGATAGACATTAACCTGACCATCGACAAGTCACATCCTGGAAGAGTGCAGGGTTCAGGTACTTTGCGGAAAGCAGTCACCGTCGTTCCTGATCTGCAACCATATTTGGGCCCAGATGAGTCTCAACGTCGAGTTGCATATCTCCAACAATGGAATCACGTGTCGTTCGGTATGGATCCAGCATGCTCGAGCGAATGGCGTTAATCATTCTGCTCTTTCTGCCGGGGTTTGGAAGAAGTTGCTCGGGCTTGGGGCTACCGGTCTATGGAAGAAGGAAGACACCCCTCAATACATCAACGCAGGAGCACAAGGAGGCCACCACCTGATAGAGTCGGTATTTCAGAACTATGCACCCCAACAGGCAGTCATTCCTCCAACCACCAGCACAGTAGACGGTCATCATGCAAGGAAGTTGATAAAGGAGCTCAGCTGGATCAATTTTCGGGTGCAGTTGAAATATCTGGACGGTGTAGCAGACTTGACGATTCCAACTGCCTCCAGGTCCTTGTCCAATGCTGATTTCGAGGTCGCTCTTGCTAATCATCGACGATACCACTCTCTGTTGATTAGCAATGTTCTTGGTGGGGACGATGATATATTCCATATGTCTTACAGCAATGTCAGCTTAGCTGCAGATGACTGGACTGCTCGCTTGCCGTCTTTAATTGCATTTTGGCAACTTATGGATATGTGGCCTGCACTGAGTGCAAACACTTGTAATTCCTTGGATATACAGAGGAATTACATAAGACTTACACTGGTACACTCAATATGTAAGTCCACTTGACTTACTGAAGTATTACCAAGCTGCAAAAACCTTCTTGTGTCGAATCACTACGTCCAAATTATCTCACAAGGTCCCACACAGCGAGCCACATGGGAAGCCAGTTTGTTGAATAACTTGTATTAAGGCTGCAAAGGGATGGCTTTCACTGTGATACAACATGGACAGCTTTTCAAGTTCGTGTCTAGGTATGTAAGCGCATGTTAAACTCTCTAGTCCGGTTTCACTAACAGTGTCTATCTTTTGCAGATGAACTATAGACTATTGCTCTTTTTTTCATTGCTTCTTCTCATCATGGCGAAGATGTACCGCTGTAACAAATGTGGTGGCGATTTTCCAAGTATCGCTGACCGGCAGAGGCATTGGACAGCAAAACCCAACTGCGCCGGTGCAGGACCTAAGCTGAAGCTTATTCATAAAGACCAAGGCTTGCTGGTGCAAGTGATGTGTCCAGCTACTCAGGGGTGGGTGAAGGAATTTTTTTCACTGGTACAAGATCAGATCCTGACATCATTTTACAGTCTGCTTCTACGTCAGAACCAATGCCCATCCCTGACCTCAACAATCCCATCTCGCCAATGTCTGTAGATGACAAACCCAGACAAAAATCACCAACTCCTCTGCCTCCTCCTCCTCTTCCAAACATTTTGAAGCCCTTGCGTACAGGCCAGAAGCGTTCATTTCCTACTCGCCATCAGGAGAGACTTCCCAGTCTTACTCAGGCATACCCTCGCATTTTTGCTCCATTGCTCTGACCTTCTACTCCTGAACAGCCGACGCCTCCTCCAGCAGTTGCTGCAGCTCCAGAGCCAGAGCCAGAGCCGGCCCCTGTAGCACTCGAAACCTGGATTAACACCAAACCCAACGAATACGGCATTTATCGTTCCTACCCACAGTTGCCGAAGTCTATTCCTGACCCGCAGACACCCATCACAGCAGTGTGCGAAGGTCCGGGATTTCCATGCCCACCACCTGCTGAACCTCTCTCTATCTTCGGATCTGCAGCGAAGGCCGTCTCCTTTTTCTCAACGCCACTGTTTTCCGTCTCATGAGCTGGTTCTACAATGGACATGACTCCAAGTCACTTGCCGATCTCGACAACCTCGTAAATGATGTACTCCTTCAAGATGACTATGACAAGGAGCATTTGAAGGGTTTCAGTGCAGACGTGGTAGTGAAGACCATGGATGAGGCTCTCGGTCCAGAGCATGATCTGAGTGCTCAAGATGGCTGGAGAAAGACTTCCATCAAGTTACCCCTTCCTGCAGATAACTTCTGTCAGTCCGAGTCTAGGGCATGCTCGCTAGAAGTGGATGAAGTCTTCTATCGCAAACCACTGGAAATCATCAAGGAAGTTTGTCAGTCGGAGAGATTGCAGGGCTTTCATTACGTGCCCTTCAAACTTTTTCAGAAGTTTGATACCTTGCACGAGCGCAATGATGATGTCCGCCTTCATCAGGAACTTTACAATTCAGACGCCTACATCGAGGAATATAATCATATCCAGCACCACCACACAGCTCGGAAAACAGCTGATGGACAAGTGGTGGAAAATGTGCTGGTGGGAATGATGGTATGGTCTGATGAGACCCAGTTGTCCCAATTCGGAGAGAAATCCATGTGGCCGATTTACCTGTACTTTGGGAATCAGTCAAAGTATCAGCGCTCCAAGCCCTCCTCATTTGCCGTCAATCATCTGGCCTATATCCCAAGGTGGGTTTCATTTTTACCCTGAAGATCGCACTGCTAATATGCCTCCAGCTACCTGCCAATCTCCAGGACGTGTATCGAGCAAACTTTCAAGCTCCAGCCAACGCAGCGACCCTCACTCATCTCAAACAAGAGCTTGTACAAGCTATCTGGGCCCTCATACTGGACAAGATTTCATGGAGGCATATGAGCACGGTATCAAGATTGTTTGTAATGATGGTGTTCTCCAGAGAATCTTTCCTCGGTTTTTCACCTATTCAGCAGACTATCCAGAAAAGTGCGTATTTATTTAGACTATTTAACATACCCTCCTCTCAATCTGGCTACTATTCGCAATCTTGGTGGCCGCCCCTGCCCTCATTGTCTGGTCAAAAAAGAACAGATTCATCAACTCGGAATGTTTCGGGACCGTCAATCATCGGACTCAGCAGCGGGTTGATTCAGAGCAACGAAGGGGTTTAATTGAGAGCGTGAGGAAGTGGATATTTGAATACAGATATCGCATTGCTTGTGCAGCTGTGGAACGACTGTTGCAGCTGCTATGTCTTACTACTGTCTGGGTAAATTGTTAGCTTGACTATTTCGAGGATACTTGCTCATATCTCTTTCTTCAGAACACTTTCTCCGAACGTTTTTTCCAGTTTGGTGTCAACTTTTACGAGATGTTTGTTCCCAATGTATTGCATGAGCTTGAGCTTGGCGTCTGGAAGGCGCTACTCACTTACCTCATACGAATTCTTATAGCATATGGGCACGACACTGTACAGGAAATGGACACACGTATGTGTTACGTTCTTTAAGAGCTTGACTAGTTCTAACGTGGAACAGGTATCGTATGGTTCCTACATTTGGTCACTCCACCATTCGGAGAATGCGAAACAACACTTCGGCCATGAAGCAACTTGCAGCCCGGGACTTTGAAGATATGCTTCAGGTATGGTTCAGGTTACTCTCGTATCAGCTGGAGGGGTCATAGACGCTGACATTGATTGCAGGTTGCAATACCTGTCTTTGACGGACTTGTGAAGGAACACAACGACAATATCCTTGACTGTCTTTTCGACCTTGCCGCATTCCATTGCCTGGCCAAGTTTCAGATCCATTCTGACATTTCTCTTGGCATACTGGATGACAAGATCACCGACGTTGGGAGCTCTATGCAGACATTTGAGGAGAAGGTATGCAGGAAATTTCAAACTAAGGAGATACCAAAGGAGACAGCTGCTAGGGGAAGGCAGAATGCAAAGAAGAGTGGAAACAAAGAGCAGACTCGGACTCGGAGTAAAGGGAAAGCCAAAGAGACTCCAACTGTCACCAAAAGTGGCATGAATTGTCCCCCGCCTATTCATTTCCTTTCTATTTGATCCCCTTTACTACCCATTTCCCACTTTAACCCCATAAATACTAACCATTTCTCATCATCGTCTATAGTTACCATCTCCATAGACCTATGACTCACATTCTTATCTCCTCCGATCCCTATCTCCATGGACATTCTCACTGTCAATCATTCTTTATGATCCAGTACCTTCATCTACCTCTTGCGCTTGACATTTCCACATGATACCGTCTATTATCACTTACTCTTTCCCATCTGTCCATATTTTACTTATATACCTGTGATCTTTGTAACCTATTCCTTAGTTCGTTCACTTCATCTCCGCTCCGTACTCTTACTACGCAGTGTAGAGCCTAGTCAGCCTACTTCTCTCTATCTCTCTATCTCTCTTGATCAATCTACTTCTCTTGTAAATCAGCCTTCTCGTATTGTGTGACTTGGGTGGTTATTGAGTGTACCAACAACCTTGACACTTGAACTCACTCACTTACACCCACCTCACAAACAGACCCCACAGAAATCCTTGACAAGCACACTGGCCCTTAACTTCGAACCCTTCCTTGACAACTTAGAACCCGACCCCACTGATATATCCTTTCCCCATCGAAGAATCAGACGGCTTCGCAAACTACCTAGAAGAAGTTAAAACAATAGTACACGAACACGCTATTGCACTCAACGACTATTGGATCATACTCAACGAAAGATCGTGGATCTCAGGTGAAGTGACCGTCCTTGAATACCTCCGAATAAAGATATCACCTGAAAACACCTCTCCACGCTACGTCACAATTGCAGACACTTGCCACTTCATTCAACTAGGAGATACAACCCTTCCATATTGGTTCAGTCACGCTGACTACGAAGATAGTGCCATCTCAGAATTCTGCTGAAAGAATACCACGAATATCTCCAAACTCGAGTTCCTAGAGTGAACAACTACTATAGGTCGCTGACCTCTTGGGAAGACATTTCGGGTGAACAGTGGAATCACCTATTTCCAGAACCCGAAGCGAGTGAATGTGCGGAAGCAGAATCCCTAGAACCACCAGATCTTGTACAGCCTCACAGAACCCCAGTTGCACTTCCTCCCCCCACGTTGTTTGTCTTCGACGACCCCACACACATTTTCCCGAAACCAACAAGACTGTTACTTCTCACACGAGAACTGGTGGGAATTCTGCGCAGTCCATCCGTGTCCCAACTGACTCTCTGTAAACAATCGACCCCTCTCAATAGAGGAACAAACAGCTGGTATCGAACCAGTCCTACTCTTTCAATCACTCCCACTAGAACCTACCACAGAAAATCCGAATCCTGCTAGAACCCATCACCAACTCCATTCCACGAACCGAACCCAGACAACGAAACTCTCCTAGAACCCCAAACTCCCC
Organism: Tetrapyrgos nigripes; assembly: GCA_013368315.1. NCBI lineage: Eukaryota > Fungi > Basidiomycota > Agaricomycetes > Agaricales > Campanellaceae > Tetrapyrgos > Tetrapyrgos nigripes. The sequence goes on from JAACJM010000474.1 coordinate 27,222, forward strand.
TCAACAGATCCCCAACGGACAGTACCCTAGTGCAGTCCAAGAACCCATCTCAGTCAACCCCTCACGACCAATCTCGACTTCCATTCCCTTCACGCTGCCCTCGAAATGTCTGAAGACCCTGCCTCAGCCACAGCTGCTGTGGGAA
>JAACJM010000475.1:0-27282 GCA_013368315.1 Tetrapyrgos nigripes
GAAATGAGGAAATACATCGGATGATTGGAGAATGAAGCGGTAAATGTGTACACCGAAATGAAATGGATTGATTGTTGCGAGATTGGAGGATGAAGCGTATTTAGCTATGGGTGTATTCAGTGCAAGAGCAAAAGCGCAGAACGGAAAAGGCTTCAAAAGAGGATATCAAGTTGAAACGTCCTCTCGTGGGTGAACTCGGTGATTGAACTGTGCTGTGATTAATTGCTCTGTTGTACGATAGTGCTGTGTTACAATGCTCTTTCTATTTTCTGTATCGTTTGTATCTAGTAGGTTGTACTAGTATTCAGTATACTCAGCTGCACATATATGCTGCTGGTCAGACGACGCCAGTCAGAAGCCCAGTCTCTAGTTAGCGTCAGCTCAGGAGGCGCTAGGTTTCTGGCTGTAGGATACATCACGTTTCTGTGTAGATCAGAAAGTAATTGGGAAACCACTCGTATACATTGCCTTGAGAAACGTGACGATTCCTTGAAGTTTTATCACCGTAAGATACTTAACGGATTCTACCGAAGTGTAATCATCAAGTATACCAGCAAGTTTCTATTTCTTCCATACTTAGTGGTTCCTTTCAAGTCGAAAATGAGTTTGGATACATAAAAATGCTCGGTAGGTGGAAAACATAGCAAATCTCAAATCATTTATTAGCTGAATCTTCGTAATCGTATATTTCGGGTTTCCTTTCAAACTTTCATCCACCTAACATTCATTCCTGCGCGGCGTGGTGCTTGGTCGTTGTCCGGCTCCGGGTGATACACTCCTCCTCCTCTTCCTCCTCCGCAGCCTGTCCAACTGTGCGTCTATATTAGATAGCGGGATCAAACCGCGACACGCAGCACGCTTTTTTTACTCATCTATCCACTCAGCCCGAACAAAGAACAAAGTCAAGCTGGACGAAGATCTAGACAGGGACGAGGACAAAACGCTTAAACAACGCTTAAAGATGAAGGATAGGGATAAAAACGTACGGCGGGAGCCAATATTTAAACGCGTACGTGCTGATAAGGCGCCACACCGCGGACGCTGTCAAATTGCATTTTGGACCACCTACATTATGCATGATGTATGACCATATCTAGATACATACGCTAGATTTGTTGCTGTGCGAGCGCGCATCCCATCGGACACTAGGTATGCCCTGTGTATCAATATTACGCTTATATGCTCATTGTCGCCTCTTATCAGTGACACAACCACGATACGCGAAGCAGCACAGGGCTGCGGCACACCATAAAACGTGTCATACTTATATGAACCAGGACGTTTGAACGTTTGAAGCCTTGGACAGCTACTACCATCACTCACACGAACGCCTATCCCGAGGCTTTCACGTCCAGCTCCATACACCCCAAACACACCCCAGGCCCTTTAATAACCACCGATTATCAACGACCACACACTTGCAAAGCTGCAGGCTGCCCACTGCTACGTCGTATAGTCCCATTCCCTCGCCTCTCCTTCACGCCGTACAACAACCACGACACCGGCAACGACAATACGTGGTCGTCGCTCTCTTTCTCAAGTCAAACCAAACAGACTCGTTCGCAGATACTGATAACTTGAAATCATGCACATGGAGACCGGCCTGGATTCTGCCAGCGGGTACACTAAAGATGGTGGACACGGATGTGGGCCTCGGTTTGGGTTTGGGTCGGAGTCTGGGTCGGGACAAGCTAGGGTTTTAGAGACGGAGACGGAGACGAAAATTGTCGTTGGTGTCTGTTCGTCACCGACAATACCGAGAGCGGACTCGGATCCGCAGCGGAGAGAGAACGGGACGAACAGTCGGAATTGGGACGAGACTGATACGAAAGCCAAAGTCGACGCCGAGGATCTGAATATGGATTTGGGGGACGCGGATGCGACGTTGACGAATTCCAAACCAAAACCGAACGATTCTCCTCCGAAGACGAAGAAGGATGGGGATGAGGATGAGCGTGTGGTTGATCTGGATTCCCATTCCCATTCCCTAGTCACAGTGTCGTCTTCGTCTTCGACTCCACTGCCTCCTTTACTTTCAGAGCCACAATCAGTTTCTGATTCTGATTCTCTACGTTCATATCCACACATTCCTTTACCTTTCCCTTCAACACCGCATACATCGCCTTCTTCTTCTTGGCTTGCACCTTCATTTCCACCATCTGATTCATTTCCACCACTGTCTTCTTCCTCTCCTTCGCTAATGGCAATCTCCACGTCTTCGTCTGCATTACCTTCGTCATCATCATCGCCTTCATCTTCATTATCACCTTTATCTTTATCCTCGCCTAGCACCATTCCAGGTGTCAATCCCAATCTCAATTCCAATCCCACCAACGCCATGTCTTTAATATTATCGTCGTTATCATCTACATCGTCTTTATATCCCTTAATGCCGTCCTCGTCCTCGTCCTCGTCCTCGTCCTCACCCCTCCTGTCCTCGTCTGCGTCTGCGTCGTCTTCAGCTGTACGTTCGCCTTTGCATTTGCATTTGTCTTCAATGACAGATGCACCTTTACCTCCAAATCCAAATTCAAGTCCAAGTCCAACTGCAACCGTACCGTTTCCGTTTCCCTTGTCATCACCTCCTTCTACACCTTCCCCAATCACCTCTTCTTTTCCAGCCACCTCAAACTTAAACCCAAACCCCTTGTCCACACCCACCTCTCCACCCTCATCAACATCCACATCCACATCCGCATTCGCATCAATATCCACATCCGCATCCACATCCACATCAGCATACACATCCACATCAACATACACATTAACATCAACTTCCACATCAACTTCCACAGCCCAAGCTATAGCCAACTTCCGGTTATCTCCACGCGAAGTCATAAGTGGTATCGCACCTCATGTCTTTGAGTTTGATGAGTTTGGGAGGAGGATTAGGTCTAGGGGTAGGGGTCGGGCTGGGGGTGGGAGTAGGAGTAGGGCTAGAGCTAGGAGGGGGTCGGTTGGGCTGGTTGGGTCAGGGTCGGTTGGAGAAGTGAAGGGAAGTGGAGGTAGTGGAAGGAGTGATAGAGGGGCAAGAGGACAAGGGAGAGGACAAGGGAGAGGGAGACGTAAATCTCTCGGTTCCTGGGATTATGCTTCTGCTTCGGGATGTGGATGGCAGCAACAAGGGCAAGGGCGAGGACAAGGACATGGGCGGTATCCTTCCGAGTTCGAGTTCGGGTCGCAGTATGACTTTGGGTCGGACACGGGCATCCAAATCCAAAATTGTCATAATTCTCAATCTCGGCCAGGTTCACGTTCACGTTCGAATTCACTATCCCTAATAAGCACGTACCGATACCAATGTTCGTCACTGCCGGGGTCGCCTTCGCCTCTGAGGGTTGAGGTGGTGCTCACTACGTCTACGTCTACGGCGGGGGTAGATGATGTTGACAACCAGTCGGACGAAGACGAAGACGTAGACATGGAGAAGGAGAAGGAGAAGAAGGGGGAGGAGGAGAAGCAGCCCTCAACGCCGCCTGTACATGTATGGCTACCTACGCTACCAAGGATAGGGAAGCAGAAGGAGAAGGAGAAGCAAAGAAGACCGAATACAGCGACAGGAGCAGAGTCGTTTTCATGGGGACTGAGCTTGCGGAGGTTTAGTGGTGTTGGTATTGATGCTGGTGGGGCTGGAGCTGGGGCTGGGAGGGTAGGAGAGACGATGAGGGTGGAGCCAGGACCCGAGTCAAAAGCATCGGGTGAACCTGAGGAGAAGGAAGAGGATGACGAGAAGGTGGATTTGGATTCGGATTCGGATTCGGATAGCAAGTCGATATATTCTGTGCGGTCCGTGCGTTCTTTGAGATCTGTGGTGGCCTCGAAGAGAAAGGGGAAGACGTGGAAGAACAAGAACATTAGCATTGACATTGGGGACAAGGCCAAGAAGGATAAGGATAAGCTCAAGCTGGGACTTGGGCTCGGGCTCGGGATTGGGATTGGGCTGGGGAAACCTATACCTGGAGCTCGAGGGGTACCGGTGTCGATGAAAGCTTTGAAGCAATGGATTGGGAATGGGATTGGGTCGCATTAGAATTGACGTATACTATTAACGGGGACGAAGTGCATACATATTCTGGACTTAACTTATGATACGTAGATAGATACTAATGTTAAATGTTAAACTCGAGCTTGGGACCTGGAGTGCAATTCTTCATTGGCAGCCGGTCTAGATCTTGTTTTGAGGACGCAGTTTGATACTTGTACTCGGCGCTACTACTAGTAGACCAGAGTGCCTATGTTACTACTTAATACTATGTACTCTCGAGTCTCAATGAAGACCAAGTCTCAGTACCATTCATACAGGCTGACGAGGTATAAATGGTCCAGGGGTATATTATGTACATACGTTTCCATGGACGAGTCCACTGTCCGACGAAGTCACCGAAAGGTTGACCGTTGCGGATCGGTGTTACTGTCAAGGACTCAAGACTCTGACTCGGAGGACTCAAGCCTAAAATACAATGTACATGAATCCGAATTTAAAATGAACACTTTGAATCCTGAGACAAGGATACAAGGACGGTATTTGTTAGCGCGTACTTGGCGAACGCCAAAAAGCTATAAAAGAACGCACTAGTCGAGATGGGCGAATTTCTTCCCATTTCCTCTTTACCGAGGACTCTCTTCCCTTAAAAAACCAAAACAATCTCGTCCTAAAGTCCTGAAGAAGATCATTATGGATCAGGGTGGGAATCCCGGCGTTGGCATCGTCGATATTGAAGGGCAGATGTGAGTCACTCCATTCTATTTCTTTTATGACTTTGCCCGGCGTTCCTTGCCCGTTCCCTTTCCCGTTCACTGTACAGTAGTGCTTGTTTCTCCTACGTACTGATGCTAATACTCTACGGGTCCACAGAATGGTTCATAGGTATATGTACCTCCTGACTATCAGTACGTCATTCTTGCAGGCTTTTCGATGTGGACGCTTTTGTAACCCACAAACGCAAAATTTATAGCGATTCTTTTTTGGGATCATATTATCACTTTCGGTGAGTTCTGCCCGACTTCTATCTAACCTCCTAGTAATCAGTGGTTGACTGTGATGTTTTCTCATCTGATTGATATCGTTGCAGGCGATGAAGTCAAATACATCTGGACACGGCCTAAAATCCTATCCTCTTATTGCTTCCTTATCATCCGATATTTGGCGTTGGTCGGAACGATTCCTGTGACAGTGGTGAAATTTTCGATGATGGGTACTAGTGTGAGTGCATACCCCTTCATTCGATTCATGACGGGCTTGTTCTTGAATTACATGTCGACGTCACGGCTCTGGCTCTCAACACCGATCCTTCTACTTTTTACTTTCCAGGCGTCAGTAAATTACAATCGAGAAAAATCCCAGATCTGCCATTTGATTCTGAAGTGGTATGCTTGCGTATCTATCCAGGTGCATGCGATACAATTTCTACTGGATCGTTTGGACGACTTTGAGAGCTATGGTAGTTAGCGGTAAGTAGATTTTCAATCCCGGGCCCCCAGCTCTTCGATGCTTCCCTCCTAGTATGTTTCCTTCATTCTCAATTCTCCTTATCCATCATCCACCCACCCACCCATCCACCCATCCATCCATGCGTTGTTTTTGACCTACCAGGCTCCCTCTGCTTGCGTATATACGCACTTTACGAACGGAGTCGTCGCATTTTGGTTATTATGGTTGTCCCAAGTTTGTTATTTACCGGGATTAATTTGGTGAGTAGAACTTGATAAATGTGGTCTTGTGTTCAACTCCAAGTTCGCTGTACGCCAACAGTGGTTGGCCTTAGGCCAAGGTACTGTACCGATGCATCTTGAAGGGTGTGTGGTTGCTGTACCTCTCGATAAGTGGGTGGCTTCGTTTCAGCTCAGCAAAAGCCACCTTCGTGTTGAACGCTCATCCTCGTCTTCATCTTCGACCTTTGTCTTCTCAGTGTCTTCCGTGCGTCTCTCAATTGTATTTTTATCAACCTCGTGCTCATTCTGATTCGTCTTTGCTCTTTCTTTCTTTCTTCTGTACCCAGAACGAACAATCCCATGGATACTAGCTCTAATCCTCGACTTTCTCATCTTTTCATTAACACTATACAAATCCTGGTCGATGAGACATTATCATGGCTTCAATATGCAGGCGCCAGATCCGTTGATTGCGTTGCTATTAAGAGACGGTGTGTATCTTGATTATTTAGGTGGACGAATCGATAATCAATTTCTCAATTGTTCTCTATCACAGGTGCTGTATACTACGTGTAAGTATCAACACTGTAAATTGTTGTCTTCAACTACTCAGACGTACGGATATACTATTACCAGGTTCATGTTGCTTGCGACGCTTGCACATTTAATAACGTACTATGTAAGTCAAGCTTTTTCCATACACATGCATGTCTACTTACTTCTGTGGCTTAGACTTCCGGGGTAGGTATTCAGAACTTTCATTTTACCTTTGGGTTGTGTTGAATTTCCTCCGCCTTGGTCTCACCACAGACCTACACCACAGAACCGCTCTTCACATTCACATTGAACTTCTCTGGTATAATGGCATCGCGTATGCTTCTCAACCTTCATACATCAGTTGATGAAGGAATTCTCTCCTCTCAAAGGCTGATTGATATTGATTTTGTTCCCATTATGCTATGGTCAGAAAGAGAAAGTCGTGATCTACTAGAGCTTGAAACAGTCTCGAGTCTGAGGAGGAGGAACGGTCGGGTTAGTCGTAGTATAGTGATATTGGATACTATAGTGGATAATTTCGATGATGAGATATTCGGAATAGAAAGAGACGATTAATTCTGGTGTCATCCTCAGATAGACGTTTGACGGCTGAGCACTGAGTACTGAGGGCCTGAGGTGGCATAAAGTATAATTTCAAGTTTCCTTTGAACTTGAAGCTTGAAAGGCATAAGGTTGTAAGGTCGTATAGCCTGGACCTTGGACCTCGATGCCATTCTAATTTCGTGGCTCATTGATCATGATGCGTCAGCGCGTTGTTAGCCTTATACATGGAAGATGCTCCTCTGATCGTGAGTTGGGTCCCAGCACACTTTGAAAGTGTATGACGAGGCCCTGTAAGGAAAAAAATTGTGGAGTGGGCATTTGAGGCCCGGGGCTGAGACATGTCACACGAATGTTAAATGTCATAGTGATTGCTTGAAGGGAAATAGTATATTAATGCTTGAGCGTATCTTAGAGGCGTTTCGATGTGAGTCATTGAGTGAAGACTGATCATAAAATGGACTGGAAACCGCACATTAATGATCATGAGCACCATTGAGAATAAGCCAAGCAAAAAAAAAGAAGATAGCTTGAATGCAATGAAAATGGTGGACAACAAATTTAAAATGACGAAACGCAGTCTGGAGTTCTGATTCTGTACCAGAGGGAGTCGCGAATAGGGGTTGACGAAGAGGTACATACATTACTAGTAGCCTCACTCAAAAAAGCTTAAGCTCAACTACTTATAACAGTCTCTTGAGTACTGAAATACCACTTTGTGGTATTATCATAAGTCGTTCATATGCTAAGTAGTCCCTAAGCATGTAGCTTACCATTTCATACCATTTCATTTTGATTTTTCTTCTTACACTTCTTCTCAAAATATCCTAGCTCCGTGCCGTGTCTTGGACAAGTCATACTTGACTCCCGATATTTCTAACTCCCGTGTATTTTACAGCTTTTCTTAAAACTTCCTACTTATGATACATCCTTGTTTGCGCAGCCTTACGCAGCTGTCAAGTAAGTACGACAATGTATAAATAGTAGGTAGTATCTACGAGCAATTCAGATCCCAGCATCTCAAGCACTTCTCAACAAGTTCTCAGCCACAGTTCCTCATCGTCTCTTAGGCGGTGTTGAGCACTTTTCTCATATCTCAATTATCCCTCAGCCACTCTTGTATTCGATTTATTTCATTATTCTCCATCTACGAGGTACTTATCGACGGAATCGACTCTCATCGGGATTCTCCGACTTCGATCAAGTCTGAGGAGTTTCTTGAGCGTTTCTTTCGACGCGCATTAAGTACTAGCTAGGAATGCCTATAATATAAGTATGCTGGTGAAAGTAGTGGAATCATGAGCAGAGGATAAGCTGAACCAGGCCCAGGTATCGAAGATTTCAAGCTTGCGTTTCCCGTTGTACACTTTTACGTACATCCAAAACTAGTTCGCAAAAATCCAACAACCAACCGAGCGGAGACCCCTATCAGAGTACCCGGTGTAGGTTATACCTGGAGCTCGAGGGGTACCGGTGTTGATGAAAGCTTTGAAGCAATGGATTGGGAATGGGATTGGGTCGCATTAGAATTGGCGTATACTCAGATTGACGGGGACGAAGTACATTGAAACTGTGGATTCTAAGGCCTCTAGGCTCTAGCCTGAGGTTTATGCAATATCTCCTCTGCCAACATTTTGAATATAATTCTCTCCATCTGGAGTACCATGTGCTTGTGCAAATTCTGATGAATCAGATGGAAGTGGCGGAGCAGGGGCAGCAAATTCCAGAGAAAGACTTTCCAGGATAGAGTCTCGAGGGTCCTTATAGAGCTGGGAAAGGAGGATGATCATAGTGGGATAGATTGTTTCCAGGTGGGGTAGCAGGTTGTTCAGGAAGATACCAACAGTCTGATCATACTCTGCATTAAACATGCCAGGTATGGGTAGAATCTGGGTTTCAAAACAGTGAGACAATTGGACTTTTAAGAAAGCAAATGATTACCTACCCAGGAAATACAGTAGTAAAGTATCCCAGACTGTACTAAGAGCACCAGAATCTGCTCAACTTGGCTTTTTGTATTTAAGTTCTGAATGTGAGCTTTAACAGACTGTCTGTAATGCCTGTTGAGAAATCAAATTAAGACTATAAACCAGGAAGCTAGTAACAGTTTGCTGTCTGCATACCAGGCCTTGTTTGCAATCAGAAGAGCTACTGTGAGATTGGTGAAGATGAATGATATTGGCAGTATCACTTGCACAGATTGAGGCTTGTCCTAGACCAAACACTAGTGAGGCTGGATCTCAAGCAATAAAACATATACATACAGAGTAATCTTCAGTAAGTACTGCTTTAACTACAGTAGTTGCATCAAATATACTACAAGCCTACACCAAGAAGTGTCATCTCAGAAAATCAAGTTATTGAAAGTAAGTATGAAATGGAGGTGTACCTAAAGATTGAGCAATACAAAACAGAAGAACCCCTCTGGAAACATATTCATTTTGAAAAATGATTCATGCCCTCCAGACCACAATTAAATCACCCAGAAAATACTAGATAGCATATGCTTTAGTATTCAGAAGCGTAAGCAATAATAGCACAGACAAACTCACACTACTTCTTGCCAGCACTGCCTGTATTATTGTCACCTTGGCCGTGATTGTATCATAATCATAAGCAGAATATGCCATTTTTTGGATACCAGTTATATTAAATATTTCATCAGAGAGAATGTCACATGTTGAGCTTAGGAGCATTATTGCACATATGATCACCAGAGAAAATCGCATTCGTGACTGTTGAAGGCCTCGCTGACTGGAATCAATGCTCAGACCGATGTTGTTTCGGAGAAGCTTGGAATAAACTGACTATAAAAGCAGGATGGTTGAGAGGGTACACAGAAGCTCAATGCCTATGTCACAAAGTCACCACTGGCAGAGCTGAGATTTAGTTTTTAGAAGAAGACTTACCAAAGCAAAGCCCTTCAGTCACAGCTTCTACTAGGTAGAATTGGAGGACAGCAATATCATATGGTATGAGAACAGAGGTTTGCATTCTAAGGATTTGTGAGGAGAGAGGGGGGCCACGATAATAAGTGATGGCTTGAACATCTCGCTTTGCCTCCTCTTTTAAATATCCATCCAGCAGGTACATCTCATAATCGGTCTATCTCAGACTGCGTCAAGATCATGATGAATTTCTGTGGCAGACCTTCCGACATATCCGATCGCGAATCATCTTTAGTTATTTTGTCTCCACTTCCTCTTGCGAGAGCTTGTTTCTCATGATCTTTAACTACTACATGCAAGACTCGCATCCTTTAACTGACCAATTGATTCAATCTTTTTGTTATCTCAGACTGCATTAACATCATGATGAACTTGTGTGGTGGACCATCTGACATCCGTCGCGAATCATCTTTAGTTATTTTGTCTTCACTTCCTCTTGCGAGAGCTTGTTTCTCATGATCTTTAATTGCTATATACAAGATCCACGTTCTTTAACTGAGAATCAATCTTTTTGCAATCAAGTGCCTGTCTCGCCTTCTCTTGACGCCACCATCATCTAAAAAGTTGATTGCCAATCCAGCGTCTTCTAGTGGTCGGTTCCAACTTCTGCCCAAATATTCTCCTGTTGCTTCAAATAGCCTCAAAGAGCACCTTCACCAAAGTACGGCTTGGATAACGCTCCTAGTCGTTGGCGACGTCAAATACGGCGAGCTCGGTATTCTCGAGCAAACTCGCGTGTGATTTGTGTTACGTTACAGTACACTTTTACATCCACAAACTACATAGTTCGCAAAAATCCATACTACTCTATCAACCGACCAAGCGGAGACCCCTATCAGAGTACCCGGTGTACCGCTGACCTCCTTCCTAATCGGGTATGGCCGAGAAAGCTTGCCGGCGGCCGAGACCGAAATGAATAGAGTTTATGGTCCAAAAATCATGACGTCTACAATGAGACGAGCCTAGGCCGCCAAGGACTCGGACACCATCCGTATAGCACGCCGGAAGTACGTTTCTATCGGCTCGACGGATAGATGAGCAGATAGGTGTACAGAAGTAGGATGTATTTGAAGTTCAGATATATATACAAATAAATGCTATATTTTGACTCTAAATATTCGTACAGAAAGAACGTATATCTGGAAACCCCTAATTACACTTGATAGGTAAACAAAAAGATGGCACATGTAATCTATGTAAAGATGTACAAAAAGATGCCTAATTTGTATAGCTATTCGAACAAAAGAAAGATAACCTTTTAAAGCTCCGGATACATGTCCAGAAATCCCGTATATCTGAAGCACATATACAGGTGCAGATAGTGGTCCAAATGGACCATCTATCCAGAGTTCAGATAGGTCCGCAGATATATCGTATTTCCGGAGTCAGAATAGGATGCAGGCGCGTCAGTGGCTTGACGCAGTCGCGTTTCCAACGCGTCCATGGCAAGGCACATCTGCGTCAGAAGTCGTCGTGTACGCTGTTGCTGCCAAGTTTGGCTTTGCGTGTAGCATCGGCCCGTCCTTCCCAAGACGATAAACGTGTGATGGTCTTGAAAGCGTTGTCTTGCAAAACGTAGATGCCCTGGATTGACTTGGTGAGCTGGAATACCTTGAGGGACGGGGTAAAAACGCACCCTATGGTTCGTCTGCAGGTTGTCCACTTGTCTATCCCAACACGCTGCCCACAGATCCTTGCATACAAATTTGATGACGTCCAAGGTTTCTGTAAATAGAGATCTGTCCTGACATAATCTAAGGACAGTTAGAGTGGTATTGATTACACTGTAAAGAGGTATACGTACCTCTCTGCAAAGTTCGCGCCAACATGCAATCCGATAGCTTCAAGACGTGTTCTGATAGCTTCTTCCTCTTCATCCACTGCAGCGTTTTTCCCTGAACGAGAATTGAGACTGATCAGGACGGTCGAGTCTCTGGGGTTTTCGGTCTTTAGAGGCAAAGTTGATAGTGCAGGTTGTGGTGGTGGGATCAGTCCGGCATCGACCATTTCTTTTTCTATATCCTCTTGGACCGAGCAGTCACTACAGCTGAAGATTCACGTAGAGTGTTGACGACTTCGATCAAGAAATAGTCCATCATTGTGCCGTCGACATAGCGCATTGGCGGATCGGCCAGAGTAGCGGGACTCGGAGTGACCAGCGAGCTGGCGGATTTGGAGGAGCTCGAGATCTGTATGGAAGGGCGACTGGACATGGTGGTTGATGGAAGAGGAGACACGGCGAGTAGTTGTACCAATGGATGATCTTCATGGGCTCCCGGAAACAAGTGCACCGACAGCAGATGAAGTTTGGACCGTACGAGGCACAGTCTGAGTGGAGGTTCGAAGCGAGGAACGAAATAGCATCTGACGCCAAGCGCTGCACAATGAACTGAGAGAGAGTGGAGGGTAACTCTGCATTATCCTCATGTGGAGAACTTTGTTGGTTGACCTTCACAGAGGATTCCAAAAATACGGGCTAACAGCTCGACGGGCAAAGACGGAGGAATGGCCAGTTGGGATGGCAAACATCCAAATCTACACCCAAGAATGTACATACAACGCAGATACGAAAGCAAGAAACACAATAGCAAACAGAAAACAACGACGCTAAAGAAAAAGAGGAGAAAAGCCCCAATTGCTCAGCCAACAAGTTCCCTCGCCCTATCAACGGCGTCGCAGGCATCTCTCAATCCAAATGCTGCTTTGAAGACGAATTCCTCTCGGTGCTTTGAAGAGCAATTCGGGCAAGCGCCATTGCTTTTGTGGGTATATTTGAGTACTTGCTGATGAGCTTCGTGTTCTGAAACATTTGTGAGTGAAAAGACTGATGGATACTGATTCAAAACGTACCGATACCGAACATTCTCTCTTTGCTGACCCGGACCAAATATACCAGTTTGAATCCCTTCGACTTGTCTTTGCACCTCCACTCCTGCAATCTGTGTCTCGGTGTGCGACGGGTACAGCCGATTTTGCAGGCTTTGCCGTTTCTAAAGGACAGGACGTACACCCAAGCATCCCTCTTCACCCTAGCAGAAACTGGCCTAACCACCCAGTCATGGAAAACCAGAAACTTGCGGAAACGGTGAATGAACGATATGTAGAGTAGCATATCACGTACCACCATGAGTACGTGAATGTATTTGGGGCTTTGAGGACGTGTAGGCCCAGGCGGCAATGACAGAGGCAGGAGGCGGTGACCAAAGCGTCGGTCGTGTGATTATTGCTCGCGTCAATTCCTTCCTCCCAACTCCCTCTCATTTGACAACGCCCCCGAAGCTCAAACCTTCTGGCTCCAAAGCTGCTTCTGGTAGTAAAGCCAACAAGCCTGCCACGAAGAAGTGGTCACATGCGCCTTTTGGAAGGAGTGATTCGAAGGCGACTTCAAACGAAGAGTCTCTATCTGACCGGGAAAGTGGGGGCACATCAGTGCTTGCGAAAACGACAGAGACGATATCCAAGCCGGTCAAGAAAGCCCCAGCAGAGCAGCCCAAACCCAAAAAATCTTCTATCACTCAACGAGTTGTGCGCAAGAGACTACTGCCGAGTCCAGAGGTTGACGAAGGTTTGGGAGACGAAGAGGATTAGTTGGATGAAATGGATTATGATATACCCCTTGAACCTCTGGGACCCGTGCCCGAAGAACCTGATGTCGATGCGAGTGGAGAAGATGGTCTGAGAGATGGAAGCGAGATACCCGTACCATTCACCGGGTCTCTACGTCATGGTAGTGAAGGGCGAGAGGAAGAGGTTGCGGATAGTGAACAGCAGGACTCACCTTCCGACCCAGAGGCTGATGTAGAGGCAGAGGTTGACGCGAGAGAAGATGAAGGAGTCTGTCTAGACAGAACGAGCTTCAAACCCAAGGATGATATTCGAGAAGTTTCGCCAGTGGTTGACATGGCTGATGACGGTCCTGGTGACAAGGCCGGAAAGGGAAGGTCTCCTACTCCAGTAGCATCTGCAGCTCCTACCGCCGTCCCTGCCAAGTCTGTCCCTAGTCGTCAGCCTTCCGACTCTGGTTCTTCACGCTCCAAACCTGCTCCCAAAGCTACTACCAATGCTGTTGCTGGACCGTCTTGTGTAGGTCCAGCTTCAGAGAACGCAACTGAATCTGCTACCCTCAAGATTGGACCTCCGAAGAAAGTTTACTCAGGAAGTAATGGATTTCCCAGGGATAAACCCAAGAGAGACCTTCCCAAAACCATAACACTGATTACCCCTCCTCCACGCACCAATACTGACAAGTCTCGACCTCGTACACCAAAACTATCACCGAATGCTCTCAAACAACTTGCAGAGTTTGACGCTTTCATGGCGCCTCTCTTCCCTGAACCTGCTCCGGCTGTTACACTTCCCACACCCGTGAACGGTGCCAACGTTACTGACAACCATGGACATCCACCGTCTCCTGTCTCACCGTCTTCACCTCAGAACAACCTCAATGCTAGAGATAACGATACCCCGCCTCAGCCCCATTCACCATCCCAGGCCCGGGTCAAAGATACACCAACGTCTGACCATGACACTAATCCCTATCCCAATGGAGTTCTCGAACCCGAACCACTCACATCTGAACACCTTCAACCATCCAACCCTTCTCCTTCCTCTCCCAAACGTCGAACCATAAAATCCCAGATGAAACCACGTTCTCCAGGACCGCTTAAACATGCACCTATGAAACCTATGAAACCAATGACTCCGAACAGAATGAAAGCCATGTATAACTCAGTCGGAAAGAGTATGTTTGAACAACCAGACTCCACGATACAACAATTCAGTGATGATGGTACTGAACCTTCAGCGAGTCAAATCTCACAATTTGAGTCGCCTGAGAAACAACGGCAAGTGGCGACTCCACTTCTACAGAAAGGAGGAGGATTGTTGAGTCTTGGTCTTGAAATGAAAGGGACGAAAAGGAGCAATCCTTTCAATAGGCTGACTACGGTGACTGAAGTGGATGTGGATGTACGTCAGAAAGGAGAAGCGCTTGCTGAGAAGCATAGGAAGCAGATCTTGTTGGAGAGGAATGGTGGTGAGATACAGAAGAAGAGGGTCGAGGATATCCAGGCTGAGCGGATGAATGCACCAGGCAAGGGTAAAACGGTTATGTTCGTGGAGCCTACACCAACGCCCACACCAGAGGATGTTCCAGCTGAGCCTCCCGAGTATGAAGATGGTGATCAGGATGTTGATGGGCAAGAGCACCGTCATCACGACTTTTCACAACCTACCCAAGCCCAAGAGACGTCGCAAGACTCTCAGGTCCAACCTGACGAGGATGAGCCGAGTGACGAGAGACGAATACATCATCCATTTCCTCAGCCTACCCAAGCTCCGCAGCAAGCTTCGCAGGAAAGTCGTCAGACTGATGGCACTCAGATGGACGTAGACGCTGAGGATTTCGACGATGTGAGTATCTTACAGATATGGTGACCTTGACTAATGTATGGTAATCATCGATCTCCAGATTCTTCAGTACCCTCCTGATGAAGATGTCAGCCAACAACTTGAACAAGCACCGGGTCCAGTTTCTGGTACGCAAGAAAGCAATTCGATAATGGTAATTCCTGCAACTGCTTCAGATCTTCCTTTCCCTCTCCTTCTCCCTACAATCTTTCTACACCTCCAATCCCAACTCCAACTCTATGTCATCAAAATACCCACACGCCGAAAACACAAAAATATCCGCTTGGCAGAAAGGTGTACAGAAACTTTCGGCGTGCCAGAATTCCTCGTCTTCTTCTTCGAAGCCAATGCCAATGCCAAAGTGAGAATACAAATCAGTGTCGACCACTTCCACAATCCTACTAGTCTCGTTCTCGTTCACCTCTACTTTGCTCCAAATGCATTTGTCAGTAAAAACAAAGCCATGACAAGCTTAAGGGAACACATGTTTTTGGGTGCTTTGGTGAATGCGTATTCAAGGCCGGTGATGGAGGCGAAGATTTCGCTGAATGCGATCAGGATGTAACTGCAGTGCGATTAAGTAGTTTTAGTATCAGTTTAAAAACTAAAAGTGACTTGAAAAGACTTTGACCTTCTGGAGCGTTAACAATGATACTTGCCACCAGCAAAACGTTCCACTCACCCAAATTCAACCACGAATCTCGCAACAGGATACGTGCTGTAGTCGAAAGCATGGTCTGCAACGTAATTGAAGCGTTCTGCAGATAATGGTATAATCAAGAGGATTACCGGCAAGGGATAAAAACACACCTGAATTGCCGTAGAGGTTACCTTGAGTGCCATTTTCAAATCCGAGAGGCCCGTTATTACAACTCAAAGCTACAGAAATTGGATCAAAACATTACGATATTCTGTCCAACTTGAACAGCACTCTCCAGCACCGTTGCAACCCTGAGGACTCTAGTTACCTCGTCGTTGTTCCCCTCAGCTACACCATGAGCATCAGCAGCAGCTCTGGCTTCCACTAAAATATTCACAACTGCTGGCCCACCCATCAATTTGCATGCTCTGTCCAACTTGAACAGCACTCTCCAACACCATTGCAACCCTGAGGGCTCTAGTTACCTCGTCGTTGTTCCCCTCAGCTACACAACGAGCATCAGCAGCAGCTCTGGCTTCCGCTAAAATATTCGCAACTGCTGGCCCACCCATCAATTTCCATGCACTTCCCAAACCTCCCACTGAGACCTTCCACGGTCCTTGAAATGATCGAGCATTTCAAGCCGTTGGTCACTCAGCTGGTCCTGTTCATGGCCAAAGTGACCAAAACCTTCAATTTAGAGGGGCTTGGATTAGCCTTCCATTTGTGAGAGATGGTCCTCTTCCTGCTTGAAGTCTTGACGAGGTCAATGAGAACACTACTAAATCTATTGAGTCAGAGCGTGAGATGCAGCAAAAGTGAACACGCACTCTTGCTTGGGCTTGTCTGTCAAAAGGACAAAATGGTTTTCCCAATTGGAGGTGGTCTAAAAAATCGTATGAATCATGAGAAGTGTCAGCATTGAAGAACACTCCCAGTCACAAATCAACGCACCTGATATTTAAGATACAAATCATCCATGAAAGTTTTTCCTTGGTTCTGGTTTCCAAGGAATGAGGAACCTGGAGTATAAGCATCAGCTTGGAAAGAAAAGGAGGAGAAAAAACTACCTTGCTACTGTACTGCAGATCTTCACACAACAGTGTCTCCTTCGTGAAGAAAGACCGATGTGGCGATAGAAGCGCAATCTATCTGCACCAGAGGACGAAACGCATTCGTCTTCAGATATTGTAGCACCGAAATGAATTCGAATGCCAGAGAGGGAGGGAGAGAGAAAGAGCGAGAGGAAGTTCAAGATGGTTTGATTTGTGAGATGGTCCTCTTCCTGCTTGGGGTCTTGATGAGGGCAATGAGAGCACTACTAAATCTATCGAGTCAGAGCGTGAGATGCAGCAAAAGTGAACACGCACTCTTGCTTGGGCTTGTCTGTCAAAAGGACAAAAATGGTTTTCCCAATCGGAGGTGGTCTAAAAAATCGTATGAATCATGAGAAGTGTCAGCATTGAAGAACACCCCAGTCACAAGTCAACGCACCTGATATTTAAGATACAAATCATCCATGAAAAGTTTTCCTTGGTTCCGGTTTCCAAGGAATGAGGAACCTGGAGTATAAGCGTCAGCTTGGAAAGAAAAGGAGGAGGAGAAGAAGAAAAGAACTACCTTGCTACTGTACTGCAGATCTTCACACAACGGTGTTTCCTTCGCGAGAAAAGACCGATGTGGCGATAGAAGCGCATTCTATCTGCACCAGAGGACGAAACACATTCGTCTTCAGATATTGTAGCATCGAAACGAATTCGAATGCTAGAGTGGGGGAGAGAGAGAAAGAGTGAGAGGAAGTTCAAGATGGGAGTCAAGACAATAGATTAGACCCTGACGCAAGTTGATTACTCCTTCCCACACGTGACGCAGAACAATAACGCAGACTCAGACTGTATCATACCAGTGTATCCGATGTCGATAATCCTGTAGATAATAGACAATGCTAGGAGAAGCTCAGCGGGCACCCCGTCATGCAATAGCTTTCGTTGTCACTTTGATATTGAGATAAAATCAAGTCATAATTCAGAACTACAAGTCACATAATAATACATATTATCGTAACCTTATGTCCCTGTCCGACAGAACCAGCCTTCAACGTTATCAGACCCTGCCTCCAAGTCCAACGCTATGCAAGGCAACCCACTGATCAAATTGAGGGTATTGCTTGTCTGAGATGTCTAAAGTTTCCTTGGCGGGACCCAATAGTTTGTTGAAGAACGCATCATCATAGCAGTAACGAGGTAAATGTTTCACGATCTGGCTAGTAGACTCCTGCTCCGTATAGCGGCGCTTCTTGGATGCAGGAAGGCGCTTGCAGAATCCAATTTGCTTCATCGACCGCTCATACAAAGCCGCACCTTCCACGTCAATGTCATGGAGAATGGGGCCGATAGCCTTGTGCCTGTACTTTGGAACAAGAACCTTAAATCCAGCTGGGTTCTCGTCATCTGTATATTCAGAGGATTGACCGTCAACGTCGAGGTCATCAAGGAGAACTTGCCCAATTCGATGTTCCAGATGATCGTTAACCTCGAGGAGCTGTTCGACGTGCTCACGACGCTTGTTGAGTTTCTGCGTAGTAAGATAAGCAAACTCAGCAGACTGCAGTGAAAACTGTCTGAAAACTCACCTGTATCTTGCGGGAGCGAACCCTCATCCTATCATTTGTGTAGTCTTTATACTCTTTTACTCGAGCATCAGCTTCTGCCTCGCTTTCGTCTGCACGAGGAAGAGACCTCTTGTATGCACCCTGGACCTGCACCACGAAACTCCAAATGATAGCTTGCATTACTTCTGACGACAAGTCAACTGTCTTCCCCGCATCGTCTAACGCTCCAAATACTGCCGCAGCGATGTTTGAGACAACGATCTTGTTCCATGGGATCTGTTTCCAATTCTCGCCAAAGTAGAGAGAATACTGGAGTGCACCCTGGGGACCAGCGTGAGTTCCGATAAGGTGACTGAGAGCGATTTCTTCGTCGACAGGTTGATAATCGCCGCTGTGAAGAGTCTTGATCCCGCAAAGCTCCTTGAACTCATCGAGGATATCAGTCTTACAACAGTGAGTGTCAGGTCTGGGCAGGCAACAACAAGATATACATACATTCAGCTGTTTCCTGATTTTGGGGGGCAAAGTATCATAAGTCGTCTTCTTCAGCTCTATTTTATGGCCATAGCTGCCTTGCTTCGTTGCACGCTTCCCACAACGTTTGGCTGCGGATGTGGGTGTCCCTTGCGCGAGTTTTGTAGGAGTTGTTTGATATCGCCTGTGAACTTCCGAAAGAGTGCTGCAAACCCAGCCTCTCCAGCGGTCGGAGCAGCGCTAGCGGGGACAGAATCAGAGGTGGTTGATCTGCTGACAGGAGCGGTTCCCGAATGGCGAGGAGGGGTAGAAGTAACCTGAGGACGATCCATGTCTACATCCCGATCGTCGCCGTGACTCTGAGATGGCTGAGATTGGGACGAGGGTGGCGATTGAGCTGAGTGTTTGGGTTTGGCTCGGAGTGTTTGTATCTCGTTGTCCTTTTGTAGCTGACAATATCACGTCGTTCAACCTCTATCCAAGCAGGCTAAAGAAGCACTCACCAAGTCCCGCTGGGCTTTTTGCATTTCGGCGGCGAATTGAGTGGACTGTTACGAGGTCACATGAGTTGAGGATCAGTCTCGAGCTATGTCTAAGAAAGTTAAGGAGGCACTCACCAAGTCTTGCTGGACTTTTTGAACATCTTCAGCAAATTGACTCCGCTGATATGAGTTAAGAATCAGTCTCACAGACTGGAGCTGCGGTGAATGCTCACCAACTCTGATATGACCTTTTCCGACTGGCTATACAGATTATGGTAGCCTGAAGCGGTCTCTTGAAGAATTTCGTACCGTTGTCGTGCTTCTCGGAGTTGTGATTGCTTGTAAAAAGGACCTATTAGTACTACAGAAACGAGAAAAAGAGAAAAAGTAACAAGAGGAAACAACCTGCTTCACGTACCAGTTCATCGTCCACATCCCGCTGCATTGATTCATCCTGCAAAAGCTCCTTCAGCTTCGATATCTCGCTTCTTTGGAAAGATAGATCGTTGTTGGCTTCTTTGAGGGCAAGCTCCAGTTTTTCTTTTGCCGCGCGCTCCTAAGAACATTGTAAGTCACTGGCTATGTGCAGTTGGTAACCACTCACCCTGTCGAAATCTTCTTGGGTCAGTCCTGCCCCAGCGCGAAATTTTTCTCCATGGGGCCCAATGTTCCTGTCAGGTCCAACTTTGTCATCATTGGCTTCGACTCCGCGTTTACGGGATAAGGGTATGGATTGTCTGTTGGACGACTGAGTTTCATTCAGATTGTTTTCGTCAGATGTTGTTGGTCCCATGAAGTATGAGAGAACATTGTATCTTGATGAAGCCGGAGGCAGAGCTGGGAGCTCCTGTGTGGTAAAAAAATCATTTCTCGGTTTCAGGAGACAATTGTATTCCCATACCTTTGCTCCAGAAGATGAAATGCCAGCGGGGCCATCGTTGTTCATGATAAAACGTTATTAAAGTAGAAAAATAGGGTTGAAAAGAAATGGGGTAATGACTGTGGTCGATTTCAGCTGGGGCACCAGGCCGTTGAGGTATAACTGCACGGAGAGGGGTTATTATAAGTAGGTTCTCAGTACGGAAAATGTGCTACGCACCTGACTTGGTGCAAGAAGACAATTGGAGACTTAGAGAACAAAAAGGGCTGACGAAAGCACCAAATGTCCTCCATTTTTAGGATCAAAATTCCCTAGAGCGGTAATGAGAGCATGTGGAATCAGTTCTCGAGGTTTGAGCCCTAGAACCTAGAAGCAAGGTGAAGGGACGATAATGAATACACGTCTGTCATTTCTCCGACTTGGCACCGGGGAGAGTTGAAGCACAATTCCGGCCAGAAGTGTGAATTTGGTTCTGTCCACAAGGTGACCACATACATTGTTCAACGTTTTAGAATGAGAACCTCATTATTGATAATGTACGGTACGTTCAACTCTACAATTGAAGCAACTGAGGTAGTTGTCGCCCACGACACTCCTGGAACCACTGGAGATGAGGAGCAAAGCTGTGAAGCAGCATGTAAGTATTGTTTTCGAAAGCAAAAGCACGATACTGACCGCTTCGCGATGACTTGAGCCTTTTTGGCATCTCCCTTCTGGAGATTGACAATGTTCCAGGCATTCTTCTTGCCAACTCGCATAATGATGATGTCCCCGTGAAAAGAGCTGGATTGACAGGGAGGCGTTTGTGTCGTCTGAAGAATAACTGAAACCGTGTTTTTCAGTACACCACGTCGGTGTCATGGACATACAGCTGAAGAAATGGCCAAGATTCTAATTGATGCTCAAGCAACGGCATCCGTTCGACTTGATGCAACCTGGGCGGCCGTGAGGAGACGGTCGGGACTCGGACAAGATGTTTCGAAGATGTGGTGGATATCCTGACGGCAACAACATTAAAGACATGGGATGCCTATACCGAATCAGTTGACATGAGTATTGTCGATGAAAGTAAAAACATACATCATTGACATTGTATGTGGTACGTGTCATTTTCGTGAAGTTAACGAGTGGAAGATTGAAGCGCAGCTCGCTGCGAGTTCAGGAGAAGGTGGAGGAATATGGGAAGAGGAATACGACAAGTCGTACCTCTTTGAGAAAATGAGTGACACGTGCTCAGTGACTAGCATGAAGATAACAATAAGAACAGCTGCCTCTCGTTCTTCAGATAAGTCAGATGACCAGCGTGAAAAGTCAGACGACTAGCGTGAAGATAACAACAAGAGACGCGGTCAAGTGCTATTGATGCGTCGGGACCATCGGATGCAGAAATTGACGCATTGCGTCATGTTGGCTCAGGATCACCAAAAGGACTACACGAAGCTTAAAAGCCCAGCCAGAGAACATGATCATAGACAATTAGGCATAAGTACTATTGGTCAAAGGGAATGTTGGAGTCGAAATTAGGAAGAACCCTTCTTTCTTGAAGGCCGCCCGTTACCCTGGGATGCACCGCCGTCTTTTCCACAAACCTCCTCGTCTCCTTGCCTGTCTTTCCCTTTCTCCGTCCTCCTCACCCTGGCTGCTTCTGTATCCTTCATAGTCTTCAGCTGATCTCTGAGAAGGAGATCGGCACCCCAATGATCCGCATGATCTCTGAATAACTCTATAGCATCCTCTATCTGTAAGACATCAATGATAGCTTGAACAGTACGAAATGCAGCACTGACATGGTTCCTGGCCTTTTCCTTCGCGAGCTGGTTTTGATTGTTCAAGTTCAAGGTTGCGTCAAGATACTTTTTAATCGCTGCTCTGGCAATCCCCTGAATGAGAGATAAGCGACTACGGAAGGGTAATTGGAGCACGAGTGCTTACCCGATATTCTTTTTGTTGATGCTCATCCCACCCTGCTGTTTTCACCGTGAGCTCCATGTTGGCTGGAGGGTGGATCCGTACGACCTCTGCTTGAGAGGAACCTGATGACGTTTCTTCATTGACAGTCGATGCTCCTTCATCATCCAGAGGCGTCATGGGTGATGGCGGGCTGTCAGAGGAGGTTGGAGACACGATGCGGATGGGGCTCAGCCCTTTACGTTTCAATGTTGTGTAAGGGTGACATAGAGGCCTCTCCGGGAGGACTCTATGGATTGAGAGGGACCGAGCGGCACGTCTGGGTATGACCGTAGCATATAGAGGAATGACTTTGGGACGAGCAGCGGTCCTTGGGGAGAATGTGGAACTAGGTGTGGAGAACTTTGGAGAAGGGAAGGACATTGTGAAGTGTTGTCGTGCGCCGGTGCAAAGGGAGTGAAGGAAAGATGTGAGATAACCGTGATGTACTGCGAGTGTAGACGGAAAGATGCGTGTAGAATTCGAAGGTGCACGCTTGTTATTGTTCTCTAGTTCCTCGGCATGTGAGAAATGTAGAAGGAAAGATGTGAAGTAGCTGCGATAAGGAAGATGTGAAGTAAATGTGATAGACTGCGTGTAGGATTCGAAGGTGCGCGCTTGTTATTGTTCTCTGATTCCTTCGCACGTGAGAAAACAATAGAGAAAACTGTCCTGGTCATGAGCTGAGAAGTAAAGATAGAGAACTGTCTTGAAGTATGGGGTGGCCGTTGAAATACAAGAGAAAGAGGTCATGGGTTATCGAATTCCTCAATGACACCTTTCACCTTCACCACCAACTCCAAAACACCGAAAAGCAAGAACAGGAAATACAAGCTGCGTGCACTCCTGGCTGGGCACCAGGGCGCAGTAGCGTGCGTGACTGCCCATCCACTGGGAAGTCATGTAGCCTCTGGAGGTAAGTGCACAACTTTTCGGGCAGGAAAGCCTTACAGGTGCATGTAGGCTGAGAGGGGACGCTTGTCTGGAAACTTCAAGACAAGAAACTACTGGGCTCACCAACTGGGGCTGGTGACCGGGAGTTACGACTGCTTTAGCATGGATGATTAGACCAGATGATACCGATGATGGGCTGGTGTTTGGGACTGATGATGGATATTTATGCATCTGGCGTCGCAGCCGAAAGGAACAGGAGGTAGGCCAGCAACTTCTGCTGAGAGCAATGGGCATTGACTCGACTTGCGATCCTAGTTCACCGAGGTGTACTGCAACCATCTCGAAGGGGGAGAGAATGGGCAGGAAATAGCAGCCATCGCATTCGACGTGAGCTCCAGCCAGCTGGCTGTCGTCCATCGGGCTGAGATCGTTCACAGATTCGTAGTCGACCCATTGATGAGGCTGACCACAGTAAAATCGACAAGGATCAAGAACCACTGGCCCCAGGCGGTTGGTTTCAGACAGACAGCTGCCCGTGGTCCCGAAATCTGGAGTTTCGGAAGAGAGGATGGCGAAATGTGAGTAGATGTGACATGACGTTCTTACAAGCTGACTCACGTTGGAGAACAGACATATACTCGATGAAGGAGGGAAAATTACTGTGACAAAGACCACCGGCGTGGTGATGCAAGTGATCTGAAAGAGCGATGTCTTTCTTTCTGAAACTGCTCAAAAGCGGTGGTGCTGCAATCAGCGTCAAAGACAATGCATATATTCTGGACGATACGTCACAGGGTGTCGCTCTCTACAAACTTTCGGGTGCAGAAAGACTCAAGACATTTGCTGTGACGACCAACGAACGACGTTCAAGAAATGTTGGCTTCCATGATGGAGGAAAAGCTCTGATCTCCAGAAGCAATCATGGTGATGTCTACATTTTTGACCGAAGGACTGGTGAGGTCAACGACATCATCCAGGTTGGGTGTAAAGATTGGGTACAATCCATAACGTAAGTGACTTTCAGACTAAACAGAGTATAATCGTCCCTGAAGCTAGGAGCAGACGACAGAGATGGAGGGTGTACTGATAATAATCATTGGTCGATCGGGGGAAAATTTGGGACAGACTGCTCTCCAAGTCTGGGAGAGGGAGACGCCTGCGCCAGAGAGGGAGGGAGTACGCCAGGGGAGACTCCTGCAAGACTTCTACTGGTGGCAGGTAATTTGTGTGTTGTTATCCATTCTTTTTGTCATGCAGAATCTTCCACCAGTGAGTGTTCTGATTGTTTGACCGTTTCCGTTGCTCAGACCATCTAAACAGGGAGCACGTGAATGGATGGAGATTGTGACCGGTCTTGACTTGGAATAGAGAGCGTAGCTGATCGTGATATTGATACTCTGTAATGTAGCTCAGAGAAATGGCTGTATGCATGATATATATAATGAACTTACTTGATAAAAAGTGAGTGTTCTGATTGTTTGACCGTTTCCGTTGCTCAGAACATCTAAACAGGGAGCACGCGAGTGGATAGAGATTGTGACCGGTCTTGACCTAGGAAGCGTAGCTGATCGTGATATTGATACTCTGTAATGTAGCTCAGAGAAATAGCTGTATGCATGATATAATGAACTTACTCGATAAACCTGGATCGTAAATCAGGGTTTTGCTCTTCCTCCTGCAGACTTGTTTGTCACGACCCATAACCAGTCGACTGCCACTAGACTTTGGGAGAGAGAGCGTGGATAGCCTTGAACTTGATACTCTGTAATGTTACTTAGTAAAACCGGCTGGACCTGTGGTATAACGGACTCACCTACATAGTTCTCCAATAAATTGACGGATTCTTCTAATCTCCAATGGGGCATTCTAGCTGTCCGGATGGAAATCGTGACGTCTTTCCCATGAAAGAAAGTATTCAGGTTGAGTCTACCCGACACGAGTTTTCGTGCAGTCTATCGGGAAAGAAGGATGAGAGATGAGGAATCGTCGATTTTGGTCTTGATGTGAGCCATGCTAAGAGCGGATCTTGCACAGTGAGCATTTAGGGCGAACCTATAATGCTTGAGACTACCCGACATGAGTTTCGTGGCAGTCTATCCGGGAAGAGAGAATGAGAGATGAGCGTATGAGGAGACTTTGCAAACTCCGAACGCGTCTAACTCCGAAAGCGTCTGTTGTTGTTTGGCTGCAGCGTTAACTGGCAAACTGACCCAATTCGCGCCTTTGCACTTCTCTCCTCTAGCTCTCATCTTCAAAACTCCGACCGTAGACTGCTGCGCGCAGCTATCCTGATTATAACTTGAATTCGCTTCGAGTTAATATCCTTGTAACGCAGACTTGCCCTTGGCCGACAGTTTTAGGTATGCAGTTTTATTCATCTTTCCGTTATTGCTGCTCATCTTGTACCCATCCTCAGTCCTTTCATGGTAGGTAGAGCACCAATCTAATCTTGCCAGAACAACACTGAAATTGTCTTCACAGATGTCTAGCACTTCGAAGTATTCGGTGAAAGACCTCATCAAAGATCCTAGTATCCTCACTCTGTTTGCGAAGCCGGAACTTGTATGTTTTGCCATCACTTCCCCTGGATGTGCAATGCTAACCAAACCATAGCTCTCAAATCCTTCGATGGTTTATGTGGCAATCATGTTGGAGAGGTCCTAGTATCCACACCTAACATGTCAACCCCTCTACCGCCCCTCCTCTGAACCAATGCTCCGTCCGAATGAGGAGAGATGGTCATTTTGGCCCAGACGACCCTCTGTACTTTCCTCAGCCATTCCATCGTCCAACTGCCCATCTTGCCGTCATCAGAGCCCCCCAACCCTCACCTGATCACCCATTCGCCGTCGCTTGGATCGTCCTCAATGATTCTCATTTTCGAGCTCTCCACTCAGACATTCTGCGTCGGATTTGGCTTCTTAGATAGACGTCTTCGTTCCAAGCTTGTTGCTTTGAGCGATTACCGTCTTCAAGTCAATACCACATGGCAAGAGGATGACCCATACATTCGCTCAAGTCGTGAACACCTTCGTCGTCTGATGGACCGCCTGAACCTATCTGCCCCCATGGATGATCTCTTTCTCCGGTTCCAATGTGCTCAGCGCCATCTTCTGGAATTGGATGCAAGAATTCAGTGGATTAAAACCTTTCGAGAGAGATATGAGCAACACCTAGTGTGGATCACCCAAGCATGGCTGATGCTTCGTTGGTTGGGGCCTTCACCGATGATTTAAGACGTTCTCTGAGAATCTCTTTCAGTGCCAAATCCCGGTTTACTATGTTCGCATTCTATCTCGTGCGGGCAACGCTCGGATAGACAAGCTGCAACAATTTCTCCCTCTTTTAACCAAAAATCCCAGTTGCCACAGTGGGTTTGAGGTTGACTTGTTCTGACAAAGTCCCATTGCACCGCGTTTATCTTCACTGGCCTTGCGCAAAATCCTGAGCGATATGTGACAATGGTCAACTACGTCATCTCGCTTTTGGATTATCCTTCTCCACTCGGAAACTCTACAACCCCAAAGCTCGACATCCATGCAAAAGGCCAGCCTTCCTTTTAAATCTACCCTTCCACCAGGTCCACCTCCTCTGCCTCCCAAGGACGATATGCCCCATGTAAGGTTGCTCAATGGCCCTATTTCTCTCTCTGATTCATGTTTTCTATAGATACAAGAGGAGGGAAAGCCAAGCAACTCGCTGACAGCTCCAACAATACTTTCATGACTCCCTCCAGCCCAGTTATGCCGCAATCAATAGACAACTGGAGAATTGCATTAGAGGAACTTGCAACCCACAATCAGTCTCTCGCTGCCCCTGAGGGAGTAAACCGTGGTTATGCTCTTCCGCCGGCAGACTTATTTGTGACGACCGGTAACCCGTCGACCGCTGCTACCCTCTTTCGCAACTACCTCAAGTTGAAGGATATCTTCATTTACCGTCTCTCGTATAGCTCTAAACGCTACTCAAAGAAACAATGGCGACAGCTGCTCACTATTGACGAGGAGCAGGAGATCAGGTCCGACACACGCACAGGGAAGCAGCGACTGGAGATGCAGACTCTGTTGAAGAGTATGGTGAGCAGGAATACCGTCCAATTTGATCAGTTATCGTCTGTTCCTGTGACTTGGCGCGGCGAAACAATTGATGGTATCCAGGTACCACCAACCATCGCCAAGGAGATCATCTGGGAACTGTACGAGCTCAACTTCCGGCAGGATCTCGTCGCGCTGGATGCCCAGCTCGAG
>JAACJM010000476.1:0-27056 GCA_013368315.1 Tetrapyrgos nigripes
GCTGAGGTGTTTGGAGGAGTAGAGCACTGAAATTATCAAAATGAGATAAAGTTCTTGTGGATGGTTGGCTTGTACATACTCTGTGGTAATTTCCTGGAATGAAGATTCCATTGGCATCCACATTTTTTATCAGAATTATGATACATTATTCACCTTTGGTTTGCTTTCAGGCAGATCTGCAAATAGCTTGGTTAAATATTATGCTATTCATCAGAATATGCTGTTTAATTACTTACTGGTAATGTATGTATAATATCCATCTCGCCCAATACTAGTGATAGTTGATTCCACGAGATTCATATGGTGAGCTCCAGAAAATAAATCCCACTGGTTCCCAATACCAGTTTGATTAGGGTCATTATCAATTGGTTCCATATCTGAAACTTCTTTTGATTTCATTGGTTTTTGTTTCACCCCTCAAAAAGATCTTGAGTGTTGATTCCAACTCACCTTAAAAAATGGCGCAAATGTGACACTGCTATTTGTATCACAAATGGTTGAAAAGTGTCTCAACAACGTGATCAGAACTCGAGAAGTTGCGTTTGGTGCCATCATTTCAAAATGATGGCTTTCTATGAGTGATGCACCAATCAGGGCTCGAGGAAACCTCTATTATTACTCCCGTCCACCTGGATCAACGTCGTGGCGGCCGCGGCGGCGTTACTATATATGAACAGTGTGGGTTACTGGTACATTGGTTCTTAACTCGTAGGGGCCAAGTAACCCTCATCCAAGTCGACTCTCATAGTACATATGAGACCGACGATTGTCGTGTAGACACCAGGTTCTTATTGGCAATTGGGTTGTAGGCCAAGTTGGTTTCTGCCGCGGCGCAGTCCTTGCTCGACCTGGTCTCCTGCCGGTGACAGACTCAGACTCAGACCAAGCTCAGACTGGGAGGCTGCCACGAGGAGGATTGAAGTAGTAGATCGAGTAGTAACACGGTGGTGGTAAGTTTGCTTTCCTGTCTCATTTGTTCTAAAAAGATCAACCGACATAAACACTTCGAGTGGAATATTGGATATGCTGACTCGTGGCTCCATATGAGTCAATTTCTACAGTATATTTGTCTTTCCCTGGGGAAGATAAACGACATTCTGCCTTACAAAACAAATTTCCCAACAGTCTGATCGAGGAAGGAGAATTGCGAGAGAGCCAACGTGAAGAACAGAAGGAGATGCAGAAGACGACAGGTGTATTTGATGTAGTATATCGTAGCTTTTTGATAGATTTTGAATGACTCTCTAACGCGTCGGTAAATTGGAATAGGCAGCAGTACTAATGGTACAGGGCAACACTTAGAGACCGAGTTACAACCCAACATTGGCATATCCATTCTCCTCGACAGTAAGCATCGGTGATCCGAAGCTGTGCAGAAACAATTCAATATTTTAGTCAGTATATAATACCTCGACAAAGAAAAGAGAAAAGCTGACCCATATAGCCTTGCCCCCTCCTCATATCTTTCTCCAGGAACTCGGTCGGCGGTCGGGGGCCACAGTTTGCGACTGCCAGATAGTACGCATTGGCATCAACTGTTAACTAGCCTAAAACCGGAAAAGAGGACATTTACTCACCGGTTAGCATAGTATTCCCCATCCGAAAGGGCATTGTAGGTTGCGTACTACATACTCATAATCAACCAAATAGAATTGATGATAAGAGCATGTGCATGAGCTCCAATCCATAGGCATAGAAAACGCAGAGATATGATTAACTCACAATAGCAGCTCTGCCCTGATCAGAATTATTCGGACCAGATCGATGTGCCATGTATGAGCCAAAGATGAGCATTTCGCCTGTGTTAAGTGGGACGGGGGTCTCATGTTGAAAATTCTTTTGTAAGCTTCTTATGTGTAAAATTGAAAGCAAGGACCACACACCCAGTTCTGTTGATCACACCATTCCTGCTCGATGCATACATCTGTTCCGATGGGGACTGACATCTTGTGAGAGCCTACGATGACCTTAGTAATATTCAGCTGTCAGTTAGGAGTACTAGTAACATTGCGTCGTGATATCATTGGGAGGAGGTGGTGGAATGGAGTGTACTTACTTCAAGGCATCCATTTTCAATCGTAGCTGGCGCAACAGCGATGAGGACTATAAACAAGCAGAAATAGGGAACAGGGAGGATAGAATGAGTCTATGAGCTGAAACCCGACAGATTACGACCTACTGCTGAGATGCTTGACGTTGCCCAAGTGCCTGTCTATCATTCCAGATAATCATTCAAGATGAACAAGTCGAACAAAATATTTGTTGAAGAAAACACCAGTCTTCCCCCCCTCTCTCCAGACTCCCACACAGACACAGATACCGACACAGACACCTTTTCCCTCACCATACAACCTCTCCCCTAACTGCCTATCCTCAACGTCCTCTATTCCCATCCCCATTCTCCATCGTACCTTTTCGCCCTACCTCTCTCTTCCCAAGGTCGTCCCCAGGGTTCTCATCCACCAGCTTCACTCACTCTTAAAATCCAAGTAAACTGTAACCCTTCCCTTTCTTCATCCTCCTAATCACATACCCCCCCTCACGAGACTTCCAGTCTCACATCCGATTGACGTCCCAAAATCCAATTTTCCAATACAACTGTCTCACCATGTCCCGACCGTGACACCGATGGCTTTATCGACGCTGACGTCGACGCTGCTCGCAGCAGCCTCGGGGAAAGGACGGGAAACAGATTGGCACTCGCAATGCACTGTCTGCAACTCGTAGACCAAGAGCGGGGCGAGAAGGGTTGAGGTTGACGATACCGACGGCGTCAACGCAACGGGCTATGGATTACGGTAGATAGATGGTCGAAAGGGGGGTATATCCAGCGTATGGTGGAAAAGGGTGGAAGTGGAAGTGGAAGGATCCGAGTCCTCTTCGCGGTCTGTCCCTCGTCATTGTACCTGTTGTCCTCGTTCATTTCTTCGTGTAGGTGTATAGTCGTATACTCGTCACCATGGTTGCCCAGGGGATGACTGGGAAGAAAAAGACGAAAAAGAAAAGGCAGAGGTGAGTAGGGAGTCATATCTGAGTAACGCAACACAAAAAAAAACAGAGATAGAAGATACTAGAAGAGAATGAACAAAAGGAGAAACGAAGGTATGCGTATGGGTGGGTGTAGAAAAAGGGACAGATATCCAGGAAGAAAAGGAGTGGAGAAGCTCACCCGCTGCAATCGAGAACGTGCTTAGTCTCCGCCCTCCTCCCCAGCTCGCTGAAACCGTGGGCCGTCAACGAAATTACCCATTCTTCCCCCGGCCACAACTACCTGCGTCATCTACAGTGAATAGGCAAGGGTAGACTTGAAATCATCCCAGCCAGCCAGCGTAGTTGTCCTTGTCTTTGGGTACCACCATCTTCAACCCGGACCATTCCTCCATTCTCGGATCCCATTATCGCATCACTACCTCGTCACGTAGCCTCCATAGGCCTATTCTTCCCGACACATCGAACGCGATGACCATGGCCATATCGTTCTTGTCGACACTCTGTCCTGACCCCGAAATAGCCGAGGAAGGGAAGCGTATCGCTTCAACAACCACCTGAGTCAAGGGCCAACGACTGTCGACTATGAAGATGCAGTATTGGCGTACTGTTGCTGGGAGGATGTCTATGTCCAGTCACAGACGTATGGTAAGTGTGTAGGTGCAGGTGTGAAGGCGAAGACCATTGACAACTATGTCGGTTTGATCGTCGACGTGGGTGTGGAACTGGGACGTGAGGAGTTGTCCAAGCGGGAATATACTGGACTAGGAAATGCTGTAGGCGTATCGAAAAAGGACTGCTGAGAGGAAGGAAGGCTGAAGGCGTTGATGGCGGATGGGTAAAACCAGCTGGGAACCAGGTTCCGCCATCGTGGTTAACGACTCGGAAGAGAGCGGTATAAGGATGGGTGCGGTCCAAGATGAAGATGAATGGAACGGTGCGTCATCTTCATTGTCGTGGTCGGCTTGGTCTTGGGGCCTTGCCCTGGATAAAGGAATGTATAAGGACAAGATTACGATGAGATGAAAGCAAAAGTAAAGAAAGAGATGACGGTTGCGGAAGGAAACTCTAGGGTAAGGGAAAAGCAAAGGAACACAGCAACGGCTCACCTTCCTCCCCGTCATACATCAGACACCGACGCGGTCTCTCCACCAGTTCCTCAGACCGTCCTGTTAAAATGCTGTTCTACACCATGGTCGCCCCATCCCGAGTCCATCTCGCTTAGATACTGAGACAGGTCTGCAAAAAATTCGGTTAACGAAAAGCTCTATGAAAACGAGCAACTTGAAAATGAAAAGGACGATGCTAGGCGCAAGGAATAAAGAAATCTCTTCCACGTCTATACCCAACATCGGGAAGCACACAAACAGTCGAGTACAAAAGTATTGAAGTAGAATAAAGTATATACACTCACCAGCCTCGTTACGAAAAGGTATCTGACCTGACGCAGGCAGATAGTACGAGCGAAAGGTGTCTAATCGTTGGATAGTGAAGAGGTAGCAACTGATGGAGACACCTAAGGTGCATGCGTAGTCCCTAGGAGAAAAGTCCTCAGAATAAGTAGTGCAATTTGAGACAATGACGCGTACCCAACTACTTGCTAATAGTCCTTCCACCAATATTCCTGGTACATCCACGTCTTTTAAAACTCTGTCGAAGCCCCTTCAGTTGCAAACTCCATTCTGGAAACCTTGTATTTGACGTCCTTGAGCTTGAGCTTGCTACCTCGCATGATGGTGGTTTGAGAAGAGGAACGGTGCTGTGAGAAGAATAACCCTTTTCAGGCTTTTTCCCACCATCCGCGGTCACGACTTCTGCTCTGACGAAAAGCAGACGACGCGAGAAGAAGCAATAAAACGAAAAGGAATGGAGGACTCGCGTTTCTGCGTGTCCGCGATGAACCACTCCTACACCTACCTTTCCCTCATTTCGTTCCCACGTCGAAGGTCCACACCGGTCCTCCTATCCTTTGAATTTCCGGCCTACATGCTTTCAAAATTCACTAGCACTCCCCTACCCACTCGTCCCCCATCAGTAAAACTAAAGATCTATATTCGGTATATCCGGTGTATTGGTATGTCTGAAATACCCTGGCATACAAACCGAGTCCTACCTCCGAATATACACGTGGTATTTCGGTTATACAGGGTTATACACACTCAAAATCAATGTCGGCTTGGGGCCGGACACCGGCAATGGAAACTATATAGCTAAAAGCCACCATTAAACCCTCGGTAACCGTTGATGGGACTTAAACAAATCACACGTCGGAGTCCCTTCAACTTCAACTTTCTTCTACTCCCCTCCTCCATCGTCTGTATGCCCTCCCTTTTCCCTCCCCTTTTCCGCGTCTCTCCCTGGGCTGGCGGCACCCAATATAACTTAGAGGAAATTATGCATTCTTTCTTTGACACTCCTTACATGTGCTCACTGTGTACTACCAGGTTTCGTTTCAGTGTTGACGCGTGACATGGCAGGTTGGAAGCCCACAGGTATGTTCAGTCTTTTCTTTCACAACTTTCGCTAGCTAATGACTCTTATGCCGTTCTTTCCAGGAGATTTGAGTGATGATGTGTATGCTTTCTTGCTTGGTGCGTATCATGCTTCTCCACACTATCCGTTGCTAAATTCTGGCTTTTATGTAGGTGTCTCAGCATAGCTATATGGAGGAGCTGGAGACTGTAGGACAACGAGCTTTGGGGGTTAGCTGGTTGTCACTCACCACTAATGTTCTATTATGCTATGTACAAGCGTAGTTATATGCACATTGTACCTACATAGAGAGCTTCCATGCAATATATGTTTTTCTCTCGCTCTTTTACATATGTGTGTGTCCCAATCAAGAGTATATTGCCTCAAAGGCAGCATTTCTGAGCATGCTGTGGTATAATTGAGTGTATTTGAGGCGTATAATCCGAGAGGACTGATGGTATAATGAATGTATAATTCAGCGTTCCAGGAATGCACTCGGGGGTTGTGGAATACAGCCCTGATTTGGTATATTCGGGTATATTCAGGGTCTGGGAACGCACATCACACATCTTCAATTTTACTGATGCCATACCAGCGACGATCACATTACCACCCATTCCCCCAGACCATAGGTCATCTAGATGATATGATGGACGGCGAATATCGTGGTGTATATTCCCGTCCTGACACTGGCGACAGAAAAGGAAAAGGATGTAGTACGTAGTAGGATTAGGGCGTTGTTTAAAAAATCGAACTGACGGAAATCTTCAAGAAGTCTTGAGATCCTGCTTATTTATCATGAACCAAAACGTGGTGCCCGGCAGAGTGCTTCTGGACGCGATCGGCCGCTTCCCCCTCCCTGCTCCCAACCAAAACTTCAGGGAAAATATTACGAGGCCTTTTAGGGACTCGTTCTTATAATCTGAGGCTTCCGCGTATGGCTATGGAATTTGGATATACGCTTTTCTCGAGATTTACTTACTGATCCCCGGCTCGGAATCTGATAAAAGCCTGTACCGAACAGTTGACAGCGCTCATTTAGCGCTCGCCACTCACTCCCTTTCTTTTGAGCCTCGTCATTGCCACACGCAGTGGTGGCCCACATCTCCTTCATTGGGTAAAGAAGAAAAAAAGCACTTAACTGTAGTCGTACTTCTGTATCCCCCTCAGGCTCATGACCGTCAGGTGCGAAATTCGACTCAATCAACAGTGAAAGCTTGACACTGAGAGAACCAAAAAGAGTTTACCCGACGTTGATACGAGTGCGCAGACACATTTGATTGAGCTCGCGATTGACGAGCATCAAAGGTGGGCGGCCGGCGCCTGCCAGTCTGAGTGTGAATGTTCGGTATAAGTATGTCGTGAAGTTGCCGGCCCGAGCCCGTAAAATTTTAGAACGTTTTCTCTCTTTTTTTATATCGCTGAGCTATTGAGCGTTAGTATCCTCTTTGGTATAGGCTGATTCAATGTCCTCAGGCTCACCCGTTGGAGTAGGGATTGGCATCCCCCCTCCTCGAAGTTCAGGCTTAGGGTTAGGCGGAGTCTAGAGCGGAGTTCCTACGTAGTATACATACGGTTTCCTCGTGTCGTTGGTACTCAGACGACTTATGACAGCATGTTCTCTTAGGCATTCCTCTCTGGAGCAGCCCCAGGCTACTCCATTCTTGTGGTGAGAGTGTGCTTTGACCCAAGCATACAACCATTCATTATCAGCCAAATGAAGAACCAGGTTTGGTTCCCGGCGCGAGTCAGTAGTACTTGGTAAGTACATGCTTGAGCCGCGGGTTGGTCTTCCTAGTCCTAAAGGCTCATGGCACATGTCTGGACGTGTCATATGTCCGGATTTGGACATATGCCAGGACATATGCCACAGCCAATCAGACGCCTGCCCCCTATCTTATGTAATCTTTTACGCGGACATTGTGAAAATGCTTTCGCACCGCGCATTCAACACTTTTGCGTGTTCTTTCTTTTTACTACATGCATCTCACAATCACTGCAAGTACATACAAAGTAGTGACACCCTTAATATCTTTTATCTCTCTGTAGAGTATAAAAATGACAGATAAATCAAATTGTACAGATAATTCTTGAAAAAATCTAATGCCTGATAAGTACTGAAGTGAATAGATACACAGAAAGTCAAGAAGGCTTGAAGATATTTCAGCAATGTTATGGTGGGATACATAGACTCTCAGTGTCCCGTGCAAAGTGCAGAAGAAAAAAAAGCTGTACAAATATTTCTTCAGAAAATCTCTTTCCTGGTAGTAAATACTGCCATTTACTTTAATTCTGCAGCCTCAAGCATACTTCTTCACCAGCCTCATTTAGTGACATTATGGAAAAATTCGTTGGGATTGCTGGAATCTTACTTTTTGGTGTCCTGCGCGAAGCGCAGAAGAAAAATAGAATTTTAATAAAAAATAAGTCAGTAAAACACATGTATAGAGGTAGTGCAGACTAGCTAAGGCTAGCAGAGAAAGATGAAGCCAGACACATGAGCAAAATGAAAAGAATACAACCGGGGTTTGAACTTGGGCCTCGCAGTGGGAACAATGATAACATAACCACTTCGCCAAACAGCAATAATTAGAGGGCACTTATGACTGGACATATGCCACTTGATTAATCTTGATTGACGTCCAGACATAGGCATCTGAGGATTAAATATTGGGTGGAATAGTGAGCTATCAGGGTTCCTGTTCGAGATCCGAGTCACAAGGAGCTTCATCAAAGATACTTACTCCAAACATCAAACTCAAACGGCAAGAGTACAATGCCCATTAATAGGTGTGCAGTTAATTTATATAAACTTTTGTGGAAAGAAATGGCGCGAAGACATCTCACTTGCGACGGGAATAATGGTAACTCCGCCCCTCGTCTCGATGACTGCTCAGTTGATTTGAACCAGAAATTTTTCGTCGAAGGCGGGTAGGATTCTGAGACTTGTTCTAATCGCTCGCGAGCAGCGGAAATAGATCTGTACGCCGCCAGTGTACCCATGACCCAGAATGCTGATGTGAACTGGACGAGATCCACTCAAGGAGCACCAAGTGCCACCAATAGACTCAGTAAAGATAGCCATAGCACCCAGAAAGAAGGCATCAGGGCGCCATGATATTCTCCCTTTGATGGAAACATTAGATGATACCAAGCGAGGTATTCTTTATCTTCATCATGATCAATCACCCTACAGATACTGCCACGGATGACCATACTCCCAGGACTTAAATAAGATACCCTCGCTGAGGTAGACATCCTACTTTCTCTCATGACTCCTCCTAGCAGTGGCGTGACGATTAACCCAGGACCGCCAGACCTAGGAACCTCTCTAGGTGCTATAGAACTTGGCATCATGTTTTCATCGGTGCTCTATGGGGTTGTTGTTATTCAGTCATACAAGTACTATCAAGCCTCCTTCAAGAAGGACAGTGCGCTGTTAAAGACGACGGTGTGTGGTATTGCTTAAAGTAATGACTTAGACTTCATGACTGATCGCCCAACTGTAGGTAGCCGTTCTCTGGTATGTATTACTGGTTTTCGTTGTCCAAAAATTTAACAGCTATTATAGCTCCTTTGAGACAGTTCATACGGTCTTTCAGTGGATATATCTGTATCGGATGACGATCGCGTCCTTCGGTGATCCAAAACAACTCGACGAGATTACCTGGTCGTTCCAAGTATCTGTTCCTCTAACGACCATAATCGCTAGTATCGTTCAGGTGTGTATCCCAATTGATGGAAAAGAGGAAGATCATCACCCTCAATCCCTTGTACAGACATTCTTTTGTCATCGAGTTTCACGCATATCAGGATGGGGCTACTATAAGGCAATCATGATCCCAATATTGGTGGCTCGAACTGGCTTTGCAGCTGCATCTGCAGTGGTTGCCTCCAATCGCACGCTTTCGGAATATACGAGGGAATTTCTATGGCTTATCATACTTGTCCTCGCGATGGGAGCTGCTGTCGACGTTGTGAACACAATTTTGCTGAGTACTTTCATGGAAAAGAACCATAATCCTCTGCTAAGGTATGTAGGACCCAATAGGATTGAAGTCAAAGAATAAAAATACTTACAATAAGTACTACAGGTCGCGAACAATTGGGGACAAAATAATCACTTGGACGATTGGCAAGTACTTCTTCATTTCCCATCTATGTCATTTGACGCTCATATCGCTACTTAAGAAACTGGATTAATCACCAGGTGAAGATGATTTACTATTCCAGTAAAGACTCTAGACTGAGGCATGTATTGTAGCATCTACAGCGTCTTAGCTGCTGCCCTGGTAAGCATACATCAACCGGGAATTTTTTATAAATGTTTACTAATTTGAACTTCACAGATAAGCTCTAGCCAAACTTGTATGCCTTCCAAAACATCAGCTGTATCAGTGTTTCTGACTCCATGTTCCAAAGCGCTATGGTTCTTCTTCTGGTTACAAAGTGCAAAATGTGAAGGCCCTTTTATCCAGTTCCGCCAATTACCATCCACTGATGATTTTCAGTATATTCCAATGCTATGCTATCATCGTGGGTGTTCCAATTCAAGAAGTCAACTAAAAATCTGGTGATGGCTCACTAAATTCCTTTCATTCAGACTGAATGGCAGGATTTCTCTGAGCACTGCTCAACCTGCAGCACATGTCATTCCCTCCAGTGTGGGACCGAGAAGGGGCAATTCAGGGCCTGTGAGTAACTTAATCTTATTTTCCAGAAGTAAAAGGTCGATGAATGATTGATTCCCTGTTAGCATAATCTCGAAGTGCACGTTGAGATGGGTGTACAGGCCAATAAAGACGACACTCTCCTGAAAGATTTGTAGGTCTTGTTCAGTTGGTTCTGCTCATATTTCTGAGTTGTCTTCGCAGTTAGCAGCTCAGGATTCCCGTTTCCGCGGTTCACTCTGATTATTTGGTCTGCTATCTCCGCGTTTAGGACGTATATTGTGACACTGGATGTACTTATATATCACGTGAATATTTTTTATAAAGGAGATGTGAGCCAGCACTGCGTGTGGCAATGACGGGGGCCACCAAGGAGTGAGCGGCGAGCGCTAGATGGTCATAATAAAATGATTCGTGTCAATGGTCAGCCTGAAATGCATCATTGTTGTGACAAGTATCTTCGACGGTTTGTCATTGCGTCAAGTGGGGCAAAGGTGCGAAATTCTTTTTTCTTATATGCCACTAGCTAACCTTTCGATTTTATCGCAGATATGGAGAATTTTGCAGTTGTTTGGGATAGCGTAACTGTTGGCTGACCTACGTGCGTACTTAGTTTCCCATTGCAAAGGACTCCTTTCATCAAAAAAGCCGTCCTTCTGCGAAGTACACATCTCCGAGTAAGCAGTATGTCGTCTTAATGGTTGTCGAGTGCTAGTAACTACAGGAAGCAAGATGCGCAACGATGAAGATCATAAAGACACTTAGAAGTTCTTCAAGATGGTTAGCCAGTCTACGTTCCTCCTCAAGCAGCGGTTTGAGCTTCCATAACAGACTTATAAAGAGAGGGGCGTCGTATGAGGTGTGGAGGCGGATTTAGACTTGGCGACATAAAACTCTCAACCTGTATCTCTATTCATGAGCAAAGACACATCTCAAATGGTTTGAGAAAACAAACTACCTTGTGAGTAATTCAAAATGCGTATACGCTGAGCCAGACCTTCAACGCAAAATCAGAAAAGATACACCATCAGAAAATGGCCCATTTTGACTGCTGGGTTACTGGGGGTTTTCCAGTTGCTGACAGAATGCCTCAAATTTGGGCACCTCTGTACGTGATTTGTACATTGGGATAGTGAATTACAAGGATATTGTTGAACTAGAACGAATACACCCAATGACACGGGAATTTTGTAAAAATGCTGGATCAACTACAAGTTATACTTTTGTAAAATCAGTGGATCTTTCCACAAACACTTTTATAAAACCTCCCTTGCTTATCCAGCGTATAACCACAGCTGATGCTGCTGACTCAACATATATTCAACCCTCAGGCAGTAGAGGTGGTCCACGGTCCACCGACCTTCTTATGCAATTTCGCAATGAACCCATTTCTGGTAACTCTATCTCCCGACTTGCTGCAACATTCATCAGCAAATCCACTGGGGAAAGGTGCCACTGCTTTGCATGGCAAGTTACGAGGCCCTTGGAGGATATGATAGTAATATACTCACTAAGCTCAATGGCTCTCAGCCTCTTTCTCTCATTGCAAAGCAATAAAACTCTTGTGGTCTATAATGTATGCCAAATAGTGAATGTTATGTATCACACACAGAAAAGGGTCAAGGGGAGACAAAGATACACACCTGTTGTGCAGCCAAACCTATTTTCTCCACAGAACTCTATCTTTGGAAGGTTTAGAGGTAGCAACAGTGATGCAGAATGCAGTTGTTTATGACTTTGACAGCTGCTGAGGGAAGGTAATGCGTCTGAAACTCGTCTTGGCTGCAGGGCCTGTGTCATCATGAAAGGCGACGGAGGAAGCATGGATGACGCGATTGCATCAGTTAAAATGTCAGTCAATGTCAGTCAATTTCGGTCATTTCGGAGCGCTGAGGTGGCGTGGAAAAGTTAGAACCCGTGGAAAAGTTTGCTACTCAATTGCGAGGTCGACATAAGTTATAAATATAAACTCGGCCTAAAAGGCCTCGTAACAAATTCGTAAACGGCATGATGGCATAAATGATATTTCAATTATGGCCATTCACGACCATTCATACTTTACTGAGCGCCTAGCTGATCACACCACCCGCATCCCGGAAGGAACTGGTAGATCGGTACAACTCGATTGCCAAGACCCTGTACCTGACTGCACCTGACTGTAAGCGTCTGGGCGCTCGCAGGCGCCTCCGGCGCCCTCCGGAGTGGCCTGTGGCCAGAGGCTTTCACACCGAGTCACGTGATCGCATCCACGGCATTCCGGCGGCTCCTCTGATGTGTCGTCGTTTGACTTTATCTTTTTCAGCACTCCACACTGCGGGCGGCGATGGGTATTTGCAACCCATTTTTGAGCAGGCTTAAATTTCAAATTGTTCGGATGGTTTGTTCCCAGATAGAATTTGGCGTTAGGGCTCCGCGCCGTCCAGTAATACTGGTACGCCCGTATTTTTTACGGGTACAGTACTGGTACGGTGTACCCGTCCCCGTAATTTTACGGGTTGATCTGGAGGCTCGTACGATACTGGACGGGTAACTGTACGCCAGTAATACGGGTAGATACGTATACGAGAAAATATACATATAAATTTGAGGCGCTGGAATGGACAAGTATCTAACTAAAGTCTAATTTCTACGACGGCGAGTCAAAAGCAGTCGGTTTTTGGCTATCATCAGCATCCTAATGGTATCTTGATGAAGGCTGGCCCGGCGAAGTGATATAGTATCACGGCCACCTGAAAAAACTCGTTCAACAGCAACTGCAGAACCTTTAAAGAAACATTAGTTTCCATGAATGTGCTGTGAGTATCATTTAAGCACATACCGGGGATGGAAAAAATATCCAGAGCTAAACGGTAAAGGTTTGGAAACGTCGCCTTCTGACCCTGCCACCACTCAATAGGGTTGCATTTCTCACCATCCTGGGGAGGCTGCTTCCAGAACTCCGTGAGTTCATCACGCGGAGCGTCTACCTTGTGATGATAACGCGAAGTCTTCTTCTTCTGTGGCGATCCATCAACGAAAATGACATCATCTTGTACTGGGGCTGAGGAAGAGAATGCGGACTGAGTAGATGTACGAGAAAGGTAGTTGTCCTGGAAATAAGTCCGCAGCTGGGACTTCGACTGCTGAAGGTGGCCATTAAGGGTAACGTCATTTTGATAATTCTCCTTGAGGACATCCCAATCAATGCGAGGGTCTAGAACTAAAGTGATGATCTTAGCATCAAAGAGAATAATAGAAAGACAAGGACTGACGCATTGACCAGGTATAAAATGGAGACTCATCAAACTTGTAGTAGTACTCACTGAGTTTGTTGTGAGACGCAACAAGTGCATCACGAATATAGGTTGGTGTACTGGCAGGCAAACTTGCGACAATATCACGGACATGCTGTTCAAGGTCCTGCATGATTTCGAGGGTGCGCGAGAGCATTGGAGTCTTTGTGGCAGACATCTGGACAGTAGCGATGCGGAACTGCTTCAGCCAGGAAGTTACCATCTCGATGACTTCCCATTCTTCGGCACTCAGACAGAAATTCTGAAGCTCAGTGCTTGCAGAAGCATAACTGTCTATAGCATCTCGGAACTGATAGGCACGACCTGATTCACACAGAGGGTCAGAAAACTGGATAACTAAATTGATAACTAAACAATAAACTTACGCATCATCTGGTGTGTCGAGCCCCAACGAGTTACCACATCAAGGATCAACATCAGTAATTTGTACGTGCGTATCTCCTGATTATCTTCCGAATAGATTTCGTCAATCTGCCTCAGCCAGGCAGCACGTCGTTGAGGACTTGACCGGACATGGCGGACAATTTTGCGCAGCTAAAAAGGGGCGTTAATATAATCGGCATATAAGGAAACAGATAAATGAACCTTTGCGACGGCAGGAGTAATTCCATCACGTTGCAGATCCTCCAGAGCGTCGTCTGCCTCATCAAATTCCCCAGCTTCATCGTCATCCTCTGTCTTGTCCTGAATGATGGTGAAATTGTCCTGATAGTTACCGGTGCGGGTTGACAACTTTTGACTTGTCTTTGATGAAATAGCACCAATGCCCTCTAGAAGCTAATATAAATTCTAAATCAGAATATTAGTCAATGAAGAAAAACAGTCTGGCTTGCCTTGATAGCTGCAAGATGAATAGTATGCGGCATGCACCGCATATGCGCAGCTTTCGCTGAGAACGGGATTTTCTTGCGGCGGCATCGCTCCTCGAGGCTTTGCATCATGGTGTTGTTATTGGTTGCATTGTCCATAACAATAGCTATGATCTGTAAGTAGTATGTGAGCGTCAGCTGCAATGAGCGAAATTGTCAATAGTCACCTTTCCGACAAGACCATAAAGTTCGAGGGTTTTCCATACTGCCTCTGCCATATTCTCACCAGAATGCTCACCCTCAAGCTCACGAAAATCGATGAGACACTCCTCTGAAGGTAGAGAATTAACACTGGCATCAATTATACATGAAAAATGACTGACCGAGAACCCCATCATCCGCAATGTAGTGGGCGACGATAGCAAGAAAAGGATACTGGTTGCTGGAGGTCCAAGCGTCAATGGACAACGCAACCTTACCACACAGATTCTAGGGATAAAGTGAGATGATGATATCATCCGAGGTAAAGAAAAAACATACGAGAAACATCTCCCGCATTTCCTTAATGGTGTTCTCACCAAGTTTAAACACTTTGTGTCGAATGGCATCCTGCTTCGGTATTTGGAGAGTGCCGCCACTGTGATGGACATACTGCAGGAGGTCAACGAACTCCTGCTGCTCCACTTCGGTAAATGGCTGGTTGCAAGCGACGATCCATTTAACAAGTAGATCCTTGAACTTGGCCTGATCCCATGGCTCCTAGGAAGAAGGTTTAACGTCAGGAGACACCAAAAGAAATGAGGAATCTACTCACCTGAGCAGCAGCTTGCTGTCGAGAGAAAGACTCTTTGATTGTTTCTTGACGCTTTTCGATCTCGTCATCGAGTGCAGCTTGAAATGTAGCATCGAGGGAGGCACGACCAGCCGCAATATCGATCTCCTGCTGAGTAATGGGGCCTTCTCAGTCCTTGAGTACCTCGTAGAAGTTGTATAGCTTGCGGAAGTTGCTCTTGAGGTGATTACGAAGGCCTGTAATATAATAGTTAAGCTGCGCAATTAGAAAAAAGTATAAAACTAACTTACCATTTAATGAACCATTCATCTTCTTCGTGATGGTAAGAATGTGCTGTGAACCATGGAGGCATTGAAAATGCCTGTCACCCTTCTCGCCGACCAGGCCCTTGGCGTTGACTGAGACTTCCTTAAAGAATAAGTAAATGGGGTTGGTTCGCTTCGCACTACCAAGATTCTGAAGTGATGGATGTTATTCAATGGATGTGTTTGAGATAGAAGGAAAGGGTCACATACTGCACTGGAAATCGTTCGTTGAGGTGGTGCCTCCTCATCCTCAACTTCCTCAACAGTTGCTGCCCTAGAAAGAGTCTTCGCCTACAATTCCAGGTGTCAAAAAGCGGACGATAGGACATGGAATGAATGAAAACAAACCCCAGCCGACTGGCGTTGATTGAGGTTGCCCTTCTCCTTTTGTACGCGTCTTTTTTTCTTTGCAGGTTTGGAGATTTTGGGTTTTGGAGGAAATGTTTTTGCTGTGAGGATTGCCGCACGCTACATATAGCGGTAAGATCTCCAAAAGATAAAAAAGAGAAAAGGAAGACAAGAAGCGCACCTCTTCATTCAGAATATCAGAAACAGGATCCTCTGATGAATCCATCGACAGGCCATCCTCTTCATAATCACTCCCTTCAGAGCTATTCGACCCTTTCACGGACTTTTTGCCCTTTTTCATCCTGCGCTTCTTCCTTTTCGGAGGGTCTTCATCAGTGGCACCATCTTCAACAGCTTGTAACATCTTGCTATGTTTGTTGCGTGAAAGCCGAGTATCTCCTGGAAGAATGGGTCAGTATGAGAACTGATGGGGGCATTTTAAAACATACCGGAAGCAGCACCGGTAGCACTAGGTCCAGAGATCGGCTCCATGTCATCAACATCGTTGTAAAACACGATTTCAGATGCGTCTTTTAGAGACCCATCTGGATTGACAGCACACTGCGAATTGGCCATGTTAGGGATTCAGATTGAGCAGAACAGAAACTCAGTTTTAAAACATGGAATTTGCAAATACTGTTGTGCGGGCAACGCTGGTTGGAGCAGGAAAAACTAAAGACCAGATATTGCAAAATATGGCTAATTCAGGGTCACAGCAAGACCAGAACCCTTCTCGAATCTTTCTTGCAGGTAGGAGAGCAATGTCATATGAGATTGAGAGAAAATAGATTGGTTAAAGTGACTTATACCAGACTGTGCTGGCTGGAGATGAAAGTAAGACGCGAAATTACAAGTCTGCGTACGTGTCGGAAGCCTAGACTCTAGAAATGATGTCATTGTCATTGAAATTATGAGGGTCTCCATCAAATAATACAGCCGCCAAATCCTCTTCAGCTCGTCTTCAGCTCCTCCTCAAAAACAGTTATCCCGTATACCGTATGATCCTGTATTACGGCCGTATTGATACGAGGGAGTACAGTGGGTACCCGTACAGTATGATCCTGTATTACGGCCGTATTGATACGAGGGAGTACAGTGGGTACCCGTACAGTATGATCCTGTATTTTTTTGAGGAAGAGGCCCAGTACGGTACGGGATCGTATCCGTCATATGGTACCAGTATACCTGTATGGATACTGGGACGGCGCGGAGCCCTATTTGGCGTACTTGCTGTTGAAATGACGAAACTTGTATCATAAGTATTTTCTAGATTATGTTATGACCGAACATTATAATTGATTTGTAGGATAAAGACTTCCCAAATAGGATGATATTTGCATGGCTTTGTGAAAATGTGTTCAAACAAGTGAAGTATCTGTGCCTGATTTGGTGTGAAAATGGTCAGAATTCTCATGCAGATTTGGCTCACATGCCTGCAAAGTTTTTGCCACGCTTTTTGCATTATGAGAGAAACTGTTTATGTAAAGACACGTCACAGCTAGGGTTGTAAGAAAAAGTTGGAGTTTTTTCCCAAAACGTTTTTCACCCGTAAATAACAGGTCACGTGATGGTTCCAAACAGAGGTCCTGACGAGGGTGTCGGGAAGGGTGTTCGGAACACTTCACGTGTTAGGTCAGCTAGAGGCCGGGTAAAAGGAAGGTACTTAGTACAGGCACTCAGACTTGTTCGAGTGGA
The DNA here is from genome assembly GCA_013368315.1 of Tetrapyrgos nigripes. Taxonomy (NCBI): domain Eukaryota; kingdom Fungi; phylum Basidiomycota; class Agaricomycetes; order Agaricales; family Campanellaceae; genus Tetrapyrgos; species Tetrapyrgos nigripes. Next base: position 17,374 of record JAACJM010000476.1, read on the forward strand.
CTATCTAAATCCCAATACTGTAATAAAGCTGTACATTTGAAATTTTAAAAATTTCTTCAGCATACGGCGACTTCCCATGTCAGAACCCCTACCTTCCAGCCTGCCCTCTACTGCCCAGTCTGCCCTATCAATCCCAGATGTTATTATCAGAAAGCATTTCGGACCATGGCCTCATTACCGATCATGACACATCATGCCTGACACTTGCCACTTTTAATGCAAAAAATCTTCCAGTTGATATCAATGAATCCATTACATGGCCCAAGGATAACACTATCTTTACAAAACTACTGAGCCCCATTTAATCCCCTGACCAAACCATATTCCTTAGAAACAACTGTCCAATGCCGACGCTCAGCAAGGTCAACGAGCTCCACCAGCGAAGCATCCATGCACTAGCTGAAGACTATCAGACCAGCTTTACTGGCTCCCCAGTCCCCATGAAGTTGCCTTTTTGGGCGCTCACCTATTGGCTGTGGGTGTACAAAATCCAAAAACACCACACAGCATGGAAAGAGGCTCTAGAATGGTTCAAGAGCAATGGTTATGTTGGCCGCAAAGTTAAAATGCTGGACCCCCTTCCATGGCAACTAGAGTTTCCCCAAGCTCTTGGTTGCCCTCTCTACCTCTCCCAATTCCTCCGAGACGAATGGCTCAATGCCGAAAACATCAATCAGATGCTCGCAGTCCTAAACGATGAACTCCAGCTGGAATTCCCTGTTGAAAATATCTACTGGACCAACACATTAGTGGCTGCTTATCGCTGCAAGAACAACAACTCTTACCGCCCCAATCATAATCTCGACATTGTCCGAAACCAGCTCAGAGATGGTGTCCAGAAGCATGTCATGTTTCCAGTCTTTGTCCATCTCCAGGCCTTCACAGAGACCATGCTACCTACAGCAGACATAAAGGGAAACCATTGGGGGGCAGTGGCTGTTAATGTTGAGGAGAACTTCTTCTCATATGGAGACTCGAGTTGTGGTTGGGTTGCATCAGAGCTATTAGAGGCTGTTCGTTGGTTTCTGGCTCAGACATTTCCAAACACTAATTTCAAATATAAAGAGAATGGCTTACCTGCTGGACTCCAGAATGACACTGACTCCTGTGGACTGTATTGTGTCAACACCATCAGTCATCATCTCGCTCCTGAAATATACCCATTATACACCAATGAGAGCATAGCTGGCTTGAGACGTACTGCCTATGAAAAGGTCTTGAAGCTGATCTTAAAAAAGGTTTGTCAGTTGACATTTATCTCGTAGCCAGAAAACTAATATTACCTTTTGTAGAGTGATTAGAAGTCGAGACCACCACCACCACCACCAACAGTACATCCCATACTTCCTAAAACAACTCCTCCTCCTCATACACAGACAACTTCAATAGTATGGCCATCAGCCTCCAAACGAACCCCACCCAAACCAGATGTTCCAGCGCCTATAGCTCCCATCTTCCAAGTCACCAATCCAAATAAGAAACGATCATGAACTACTGAAGAGAGCAACCCCAGTACCGCTGTTGATGATTGGGCCTCTGATACTGATGACGAGGACAAGGAGTCAGTTGGAGGGGATCTCATTGTCCTTAGGGCTCCTGGCGGATCGGATGGCATCCGAGCATCTGAGTGATAGCCACTCGGATTCAGATAGCGGATGGCTTCTCTGAGAGCTTAATATCCGGCGGATACCATCCGACCAATCCGAGGATTATCTGCGGATGGATTAATGGCGTGGGAAGGCGTTGTCCAATGGTTGTTGGGTCAGTCTCGGGCTTGCCCAAGGTACTCTATATATCATTCTCGATTTTTGTATCTCCGAAAGCAACGTGTGCTTTCGAACAACAGGATATAGACCAAAAACAAGCGTGAGAACCTCTCTTGTTTAGAAACCAAAAAGACTTTGTACTTGAGAAATTCAGTAATTACCATAAGTACTGTACATCAGAGCATAGTAATAGACAAAATTACACTAAAAGAATCAAAAAGAGTGTAGAAACAGGCTCAGTGTTACAACACAGCACAGGTGGCTACTATCCGCAGATTAATCCAACGGATTGTCGGATGCCATCCGCAGATGCGGATTGGGATGTTTGACTGACCCAATCCAAGCAGATGCATCCGCATCCGAGTCGAATCCGATCCGCCAGGAGCCCTAATTGTCCTTTCGCCTGAAAATCCAAATACAACTGGGGCTCCCAAAAACCAGGTACTGGACCAGCTACTTCGACGCTGTCATCACCTGCAGACACCCAACAAAATACGTTGGAAATGTATGGCAGAGCAATGCCAAACCAGCTGGTCCAAGCGTTTGTTGACCTGGGCAATCAAACATGCTACCAAATGCATATTTATCTCGCAGGATTTGAAGGAGAAGGCGGATGAGATCCTTTTTTCGAAGGCACCATCAACTGTGGTAGAGCAATTGTTAGATGGGAAGCAGGAAAAAGAGATGAGAGGACCCAAGCCAAAGAAAGTGAAGGTAGACCCAAATCCAATAATGGATGACTGGATGGAGAAAGCTAGAAAGCTCGATCGAGAGCAGCAGCATGCAATGATAGACAAAGAGCTCACCATACACTTCGCAGCCCTTCCTTCTACCCAAATTGAGTCCCCATCTTTCCGTCGAGCCTTTATTCTTGCTGATCGCACATACAAGATCCCAACGCGTACACGACTTGACAAAATCTTGATTCCTGCTCAAGAAGTGGTGATCTTGAAAAATGTACTCGGACGACTTGGGAATGAACACAATTTGATGACTTCGTTTGATGGTGGTACCAAGAATGATGAGGCCTATTTCACCACATTTCAAACATGAAGAGGCACATCTACTTGTTGGAAGTGAGGTACATGACCGATGACACACACACAGCACAGTGGATTAGAGGCTTGGTCAAAGCTGTGAGCTGGCATTTCCAAATTTGGCTGATTTTGCAGTGGATTGAGAAGATTGGTTCTGAGCATTTTTGTACTGCCTGTAGTGATAGCACAGGAAGCACACTACTTGCTCGACAGCTACTGCATCAAGACTTCCCTCACATCCTCTCTGTAGCCGACATATGCCACCATCTGAACAATACTAGCAAAGATATTGTCAAACTCAAGTTCTTTGATGTGGTGAGTGAAGTGAGTCACTTTCATTGCAAATACTCATTCTTTACAGCCCATCAAGATTATTCGTAGTTCCATCAAGACCTTTTCAAAGTCTCACCCTGCCAAGTCTGCTCTAAAGGCTGCAAGACGCCAAAAGCAAACTGGACCTGGTCTGGAAGCTATTGGAAAGACTCACTTTGTGACTCTTACCCTGTCTGCTATTTCAGTACGCAGAACACTCCCAGCTCTCCAGCAAGTGTTTTCCACCCCTCAGAAATTTGACTTTGTGGGTATTATATTTGGTTATGCAATACTCCTTTCACTGATATTTTGTACAGGAGTACAAGCAATACTTCCAGCCGGCAAATCATAAGCTGAAAGCACGCAAGTTCGAAGACGATCTGGAACAACTTGTCGCAAAAGCATTGGCATGCTTGGAGTGAAATCATGCAAATGCAGCTGATGTCTTCGTCTTTTGGCATGCTGTATGTTTCACAGTCGAACAGACTATCACGGACACCGATTATGGTTACCCACAGGAAGTGCAAGATGACATCCTCAATATCTTGAACCAACGTACTGCCCAGCTCTTCACTCCTGGTGGATGGTTATACAATGGGGTGTATCTTGTCGCTGTGTACCTATTCTTTCATTGTACTTCTTTATGTTGATACATTTACTTAGGTTATCTTTCCTTGGACCTTCTCAAAGACAACAATGTTAACCCTCTGATTCCCACTGACTCTACCACTATAACTCGCTTGGAAGAGATAGGCATTCGCCATCCCCGGCTCTACTGTTTCATATTCAAATATCTTGCTGAACTCGCCAGTAATGAGGCCCGATATGGTCGGCAGAAGGAGTTTACAATGTGGCAAGGCCGTGCACAAGACCTCTTTACTCAATTCTCAAACGAGCTCAAGGCTTACTCATGGGGCCGATACCCTTTCGACAACCCGTTCCCTCGCGATGCACCAATGGAGGAAACCATTATTTGGTGGAGAAATTCTCTCACTAACGATGGCACGTCAGTCATTCTCCCTGTATGTGTTTTTCTTTTTCATATATTGACTCAAAGCTAATGAACTATATACTCTAGCATCTCGCCATCAAACTCTACGCTATACGCATCAATTCCATGGCTGATGAGCGAACCGGGTCCACATTTACAGCTTTCACGCCAGCCAACTGCAACTGCATGTCTATTGAAACAATGGGGGGCAAGACGATGGTTTACCAATTTAATCATCAAGAGGAACGAATTGTATGTCTTGTTATGTATTTTTGTCCGTTCGTTGATTCTAATAGGTTGCAGCGTTGTGATGCTCTGTCCAATACGGTTGGCCCAGTGAAGGTGAAGAAATTTCGTGATGTCAAGCACAAGGTCTATGGTGGGAAGGCATCAGACAAGGGCACTGAAGATGTCGAGAAGGTAGATGGCAGTGAGAAGGCACCCATAGACGAGGATGATACCTGGCTATCAGATGACGAAGAACCAGAGGGAAACAACGAAGAAGAGACGAGCTCAGCTGCCGCTAAAAACACCTCATCTGTTGGAATTTAATGATAACGATCATATTACTAAGCTACTACGCATACGGCATCAATCAGATACTGCGGACATACGGTCAAATGATCATACGGATATATTTAGACTATTTATATTGTTATACTACTCTAATTAATGATATATACTTGAGAGTCAAGCGAGATACGTTCGCACGCTCTTACCTCCCCACTTTGTGACTCTCACTAAGACTATTCGCTAAGATAACCTAAGTCTAATAGGTTATGGGCCCCGCCTAGCTTGCTATAACTCCGATAAACACTTGTTCTACTCTGCTTTACTCTCTACTCGTACTCTGTTCCTGGACTAGTATATGACTAGTCGACAAACTCGATCTCAAGGATCAGCCCCAGATATCCCACTTCCTACTACCAGTCGCCACTCTAGTGCACACCCCTCTGGTACCCAAACTCCTACTCCGCCCGTATCATCTACTTCACAACCACTTGATCCTCTCTTCCAAAACCCTCTTCCATTCCCACTTGATCCCATTATGTCTGATGCTGGCGAACATACTAGGACTGATGTCCGGGATACTGCCCCTACTTCACCATCATCTCCTCCATCTACCTCTACTTCGTCGGTCGCATTATCTGTGCCCGAAAACACAAACCCCAACTACGTGATGCCGCTCAGCGACATCAACAAAGCTTTTGATTCCCTGACAGTTCTTACTGGCAGTGAGAATTGGAAGATGTGGTACTTCCGCGTTAATAATGCTATACGGGTGATTCGTCACCAACACTTTAAAATTTCCGGGTTACATCCTGGTAATACTGTCAAACTAGCCTGTTTTAACGCTATTACAGGCAAGATTGATGATAAAATCATGATCCACTACATCGAAGAGTCGGATGCGATAGAGCTTATCGAGAAGCTCAAGCAACGTTTCAACCCTTCATCCACAGTTCAAGAGTCTAACGAGCTGTGGAAACTCTTCAACTTACGTAAACCAGTCTGGGAGTTTGATAAGCTCCTCGATGAAGCTCAGGATCTGTGGGCTTCTATCAAGAAGAGAGACATAGATGTCTCAGATCAAGTTTTTTACTCAGCTCTAGTGGGGATTATTCCTCCACACTATCACTTTGTTCGCAGTTCTTACGAAGCAACTGTGGATGCAGCTGCAGCTACATGGGATGCCACTACTGCAGCTGAAGGGGAGAAACCCGTATACAGAGTCGTTGACCTCATTGCGTGGCTAAAGAAGGAATTCACTAACTATCGTTTGAGCAATGCTCGAACGTATCCTTTGAAGAAGTCCGACAAGAAGTCCGGTAGCACTAGTCAAGGCGGTGCTCAACGATCGGACAAGTCAAAAGGGGAACACGCTAACGCCGCAGCGCCGTTCCAGAAGCCTTCTGATGTCAAAAAGGATCAGAAGTGCTTCAACTGCAACAAGATGGGTCATACGACCCAGACGTGCCCAGAACCATGGACTGAAAAGTCCAAAGAAGCTATGAAGAAGAAAGGGATTACTAAACAATCCAACAAAGGCAAGACTAAGGAGAATGCATCAGTTGCCATCTCCATGCCTGCGTCTTCTTCTTCTCAAATTGCGACTACGTCAACTTCGCAATCGGACTGGGTACAGTCAATTTCTTCGAGCGACGTTGAGATGGAAGACTCAGACTCCGGTGAGTCATCAGATTTCCCTACCTGCTTTTACCGCGATCTCTGACCAAGATCATACGCATATCATTGATTCTGGTGCTACTATACACTGTACACCGTATCTTAACTTACTTTTTAACGTTCATACTACGCCTGCCATAACTTTAACTGTTGCCAATTCAGAGCATCTAGATCTTCGATTAGCAGGCGATATGCGGGTAGAAGTTAGGAAGGACAATGGTGAGTCTTCATCGATCACTCTTAAAAATGTATACTATAACTCAAAACTTCCGTTTACTTTAATCAGTATTTCACAAAAAGCGGACTATACTTTTACTTTTCATGATCATTTATGTATAATACGGAATGACAAGGACAATTTCATTGGCGTTATACATGAGAGCGCCAAACTTTACTCCATCACAACTAAAAAATTGAGTGATAACGTTGCTACTTTAAGTTTATACGAACTTCACAAACAGATTGGTCATATGAGTTATACAAATCTATTATTACAATCATTATTGATGATTGGACAGAAACTCAATGCGAAGACTGCATCATCAATAATATACACAGACTTTCTGTTCCGAAACAACGTACTTCAGAATTAGCAGAAAACTTCGGAGACCATTTTCATATTGATATATTTGGTCCATTACGAACTGCCTCTATCGAAGGCTACAAATACTGGTTAACCATCGTCGACGACTGTACACGTTGGTTAATATTATCTCCACTTAAAACAAAACACGAAGCCTATACCCAATGGGTTACATTTACTACTGAACTATTTACGCAATATGGTATCAAAGTTAAAATTCTACAATCAGACAACGATGCCGTATTTGCTTCGGGTGCATTCAAAAACTACCTGAAAGCACAAGGTACAATTGCACGTTATACAGTTCATGACACGCCTCAGCAAAACAGAGTTGCTGAAAACATACATCAACATATCATGAATGGTATTCGTGTTAATCTGCATACTGGAAAACTACCTAATCGTTTATGGTGGCATGCAGGACTTTATACTATGTACATACTTAATAGATCTCCGAAAACTGCATTAAAAATGCAAACTCCCTATTTTAAACGTTACGGTGTTAACGCAAACTTAGACAATCTACATAGCTTTGGTACACCTTGCATTGTATATGACGAAGCAAGAACTAGTAAACTAACTCCTAAAGGAAAACGTGGAGTTTAGTTAGGCTTTGACGATCATTCAAAAGGCCATTATGTCTACTTTGGTACTAAAGTGAATGTAGAACGCAACTTGCAAATCTTAACGTCCAAATCGCAAGTTGAAGGGGAGTTACAAAACAAAAATCAAGAACCATTAGAAACTACAGAAGAAAATACAACTGAAACTCCAACTTCTCAGGAACACGAACCTGAACCAATGGATGTCGACAAAGACGAAACTAAACAACCTGATGGCCCAAGACGATCAAAAAGGATCCAAGAAGCCAGAGGTTTACTCTACAATGAAGTTGAACAAAACATTGCTTTTTTCTTAACAGAATTCAATGTTTACTACGCTGATAACGTTGGCAATCCAATTTCATTCAAAGATGTACTCAATCATCCACAACGTGATGCATGGTTTGATTCCATGAAAGCTGAGATAGAATCTCTAGAAAGTCTAGGAACCTGGGAATATGTCAAACCTCCTACTGATGTGAATATCATTGGTTCCAGATTTGTCTACAAAACTAAGTACGAACTTGGCAAACAGACCAAATTGAAATCTAGACTAGTAGCACAAGGCTTTAGTCAACAAGAAGGCATCGATTCCTACGCAAATGATATCTTTGCCCCTGTAGCACACATGAGCAGTACACGTTTTATACTTGCTCTTGCAGCTTCATTAGACTATGAAACTACTCAGATTGATATTAAATCTGCCTATCTTTACAGAAACGTTACTGACGAGGAAACATTATACCTTCGTCCACCTCCAGGTAATTTACTACCTAACTTACCTGAAGGCTACGTACTTAAACTCAGAAAGACTCTATATGGGCTGAAATAAGCTGGTCGTCGATGGTATGAAAAATTATGCAATATTCTCATAAAGTTACTAGGACTTAAGAAGTCTACTTACGATAATGCGGTATTCTACCGATATCATGAGAATAAACTCATTTTAATACTATCTTGTCACGTCGATGACATTACTTTATGTACTATCAACAAAGCTACTGCACAAGCTTTCGTTACTGCACTTAGTGGACACGTCCAAGTCACTGACGGTGGAGAAATCCACTGGATTCTCGGTATGGAAATTCAACGAGATAGGAATAATCATACTATTAAACTCCGTCAGAAACATTACATTGAGAATATTCTCAAACGATACAATTTTGACCAATTACATTCACGCCGTACACCTATGCTACCCGGGCAAAATCTTAGCCCTAGACCTGGGAGCGAACCGCAACGGGACGCCGCTGCTATTAAACACTATATGTCACTAGCCGGTGGTTTACGATATGTCGCTGACTGTACTAGGCCAGACATTGCATATTGTACTGGTCAACTAGCAAGATACCTTAATGATCCAGGTGAAGAGCATTACGCTGCAGCTAAACAATGCTATCTTTATCTAAAAGGAACTTGCGATTACTGGCTCAACCTAGGAAGCCCTACTATTACTTCTACTTATGGATTTGCCGACTCTGATGGTATGTCCACGTATGGCAATAAACCAATCATGGGCTATGCATTCAAATTTGCTGAATCGCTTATTTCTTGGTCAAGTAAGCGAGGCACACTGGTAACTTTATCAGTTACTGAGGCTGAACTTTGCACACTCGCACATGCCTCACAAGAAGCTATTTATTTGAAAGGTTTTATAGAAGAAATTCTAAATGCCGAACAGGAGCCAGTACTTATCAACTCAGATAGTGCATCTACTTTGGCAATTATACGTGCTCCTGAAGAACAACATACTCAGAGAACTAAGCATTTCAATATCCGTAAAAACTTTCTTACTGATCGGATACATCAACGATACATACGAGTTAAACATGTGTCAACTAATGATCAACTTGCGGATATACTTACGAAAGCTCTCTCCGCTGATAAGATCAAGCGTTTCTCCCGATTACTAGGGATATCTGCTTGAAGGGGAGTGTTGGAATTTAATGATAATGATCATATTACTAAGCTACTACACATACGGCATCAATCAGATACTGCGGACATACGGTCAAATGATCATACGGATATACTTAGACTATTTATATTGTTATACTACTCTAATTAATGATATATACTTGAGAGTCAAGCGAGATACGTTCGCACGCTCTTACCTCCCCACTTTGTGACTCTCACTAAGACTATTCGCTAAGATAACCTAAGTCTAATATCATCACTTTTATCTGGAGTGAAATTTATCAACGT
>JAACJM010000477.1:0-27233 GCA_013368315.1 Tetrapyrgos nigripes
GTCGTGTTTGAAAAGTGAGGTATTGAGGGTGATGATAGAGATGGAGGGTCAAGTAGTGTCAGAAGAAGGTGTAGACATTATTGATGAAAGAAAAGATGGTGACAACGGGATGGACAATGGAATGGATGATGGAATGGACAGTGAGATAGACGGTGGGACAGACAGGTCAGGAATTTCAGAGGGATCTGCCTGGATAGCACACAGGACAAAGACAATGATGAAAGAAACTATGGTGGCACTTGATTGGTAGGTGGAATTCTAATGTCGACGTTGATTTTATGCGATGTTATGGCCATAACCTGTTAGAATTCTGCACCTAGATAATGATATGAGAAATATAAATCTCTATCTCGTAGTAGCAAAGATAGATATATGTACCTAGATAATGATATGAGAAATATAAATCTAGGTATGTCAGTATGAATGAAAGAAAGAATATAAAGTTAGTAGCTCACCTCTATCTCATAGTAGTGAAGATAGAGGTGTCCTAAGGTATACTAAAAGTATATATACCATCCTACACATGGACCATGAATGAGAAAGGAAACAAAGAAAGGAAATGACCATAAGTAACCATAAGTAACTGTGATGCATCTACTTGTCAACCCCTATTCACAGTGTCCTTTTCATCGTACTTCAACACACTACTGTCCCACATGTCAGTCATAATGTACTTATCATTGTTGTTGCTGCCAGTGGGTGTATTCTGTTGTTCAGTGAGTAGTTTTCAAAAGCTTGGGTGTCGGACTATGTGCTGTAAGCTCTGGATCAGGGAAACATGCAGTATTATCTTCAAAGGTGATCATTTGGTGTCTCCGTTTGCCAAGTGTTTTTTGTTGTAGATGATGCTGGTGCAGTTGGGAGTAATACATGATGAGGAATTGAGTGCCTGAAGGTCTTGAGGCGTGAAGTGTTTCCAGCAATTTGGGCAAACTGCATACTGGATGATCCAAGGGTCAGGGTCAAGGCCAAGACGCCACTTCACACTAGCAAGAGTCTTAATGGGAGGGGAATGGAGAGGAGGCTGGTTGAAGTCTCAGTTTTGGGCTTCAAGAGCAGAAATAGTTGAGGCTAGGTTCATATTGGTGAACTGTACAGCCATCTTGGCCTGTATGTTGTTCAGGACTGCTTGGAGGTAAGCAATACAGACTCCAGTGCTCTCAGAAAAGCAGGGGGTACAAGTGGAGTATCTTTATCAGCAGCAGCTACTGCAGGATATACTTTGCCAGGAATAGGAACAGGAGTGTAGTTGACATCTGGAGGAGGGATATAGTGTTCATGACAGTGTACCATGTGTTCCTCTGGGTCTGGATCAATCTGGCTGTCCTCCCTATGCATTTCCACATCAGGCTTGCCATTTCCCATGTCACCAAGGCCATCTTCATGTTGGCCATTGCCTTGGGGGGGCGTTTCACAGGTTCTATTGCTGTTCTCACAGTGTTTCTTGTGTGCAGGTCCATATTGTTTAAGATGTTGTCTTGCAGTACTCTTCGAGACTTGACAGAGTGCTGGAGCCAGTTTGTAGCGTCTTGAACATTCACATTCAATGTACCTGGACATTGGAGGGGATTTGGGCTGGTTGCTTGAGTAGAGAGGCAAAAGGCTGGAAGTGAGAGACAGAAGACATGACACATCATCACTCAAACAGTCACAGTAGCATAAAAATGGCCAAGTCCATAAATTTGCTTGTCTGATTCTAGAATGAGATGAGAATGAGAGGTACAAAATTTTACAAAATTTGACATATCTAATTGACGTCTGATTCTTGTCAAATTCCAAAATTTCCCAAGAATCAGCCAATTTTGGCCCGTCTGAATTCTGGGCCTTTAGAACCAGTTCAGATGGGCCTCAAATCCGTGGCCAGTGGCCGTGGCCCTTATGTAAAATTCCTGCGCGAGCATACAGCCACGGGCTCTTGGTCTTTTTTGTTATCTGTAGATTAATCAGTGATAATAAAAGCGTCGTTTCTTTCTTTTCTACTCTCATTTCGACACGTCCTTTCAGTCGAGACCTGTTCCAATGGGCAACAAGAAGACTGCTGGCCGTGGCAAGGGCTATACGAGCATTTCAGGTACTGTAAAGCGGGTTCCAATGCCATTTGGACGATTCTCAATGTGATAGAGACATGTAATTTCCTTGTCCCACATGTCCCTGCTTCTGGAGATAGGCGGAAGTTCACTCCAGCAGCCATTAGGCTGCTCACCGCGCATCTCAATCAGAGGATTATTGCTGGTGGGGAGAAGAAGTTTGATGGTGTCAAGAAGAAGATTACCGATGTGCGTTGCAGTTACTTTTTAATTTTTGAGTATCCTTCTGACTATCTAACCCCTATTTGCCCAGTTATTGTTCATTTTGACACTGTGGAGTACTTCATTGGGACGATGACCTTGGAGCAAACATCACCACAGATATTGATGCTAAAGTATGGGAGGGCATTGTCATATCACATCCTGACTGTATTCCATTCCGGAATAGTGGTTGGGCTGTGTACAATGGTGTCCTCAAGCTGTGTCCAGAGAAACAGAAGGGCGATCACCGCTTTTCTGCTTCAACGGGAGCAGTTGGTCTTCATCAACCAGCAACAGCGTCATCATCTCCTGATCCTCTGTCTGCAGTCCCCTCTTCTGATCCTCCTATTGATCCTTCCTTGCTCAATGCTGAGCCATTGGCTTCTGCGATTTCAGTCTCTCCTCACTCAGCTGCATCAGGTATAGCTTCTGAACCTGCTTTACCCCCTTCTACTCCATCTCCCAATGCTCTACCCCTTCTACTCCATCTCCTAGTGCACCTAAACCTGTCCCTATCCCTTCTACTCCTGCCCCGAAACCACTATCCTCCAAACGTTCTGGGGATAGTCTCGAATCCAACTCTGTCAAGCGCATGCATACATCAGCTATTGCTGAGGGTCTTTCGGGAATTGGACAAGCTGTCCACAAGTTTAGTGGTGTATTTGGGGCTACTGTTGGAGCTTTAGCTCCGAAGCTTCAACCTAGTCCCATGTGTCGCCGTGCTGCCATGGATCTAGCTGATGCGAAGGAGACTTGGCTTTCCAATGACCGTCAGGATGAACTTGGTGACTTGTTGGGTAAGGATACTATGCAGGCTGATGCATATATGACCTGGGCCAGTCGTGGGACACCCAAGTGTCAGCGTTGGGTAAAGAGAACTCTGGATCTTACAGTCGAAGAGCTTCCTTTTGATGTGTTGAAATCGGTTTGTTGAACCACATTCTTTTTATTACTATATCACTCCTTTAATGTCCACTTTCTTTAATCTCCTACTACCCTTCATTCCTACTCTACTTGACCATCCTCTTCATCTTCATCTTCACCTTCACCACCGTTACCTAATTCATCATTAACATCCAGGTATTGATCGACCTCTTCATCTGCCCGTGTTTGTAGTACTTCCTGGTACTGTAGCCACATAGCTTCAGCAATACTATCCCGTCGTTCTATCGCCTCTTGAAATTCCTCATCTGTGATACGACTGTCTGCCAATTCACCTTGCAGGTTCGGTATGTCATGGGCTTCAATATGCTGTCCAGGAGTTGGGTCAATAGCCCCACTATCAGATCGAAAGTCGGGGATGAAGTTTGCCGAATCTTTCTCCATGATGAAATTGTGCAAAGCCACGAGAGCAGCAGGAATACGTGCTTGGATTTCTATGTTAAACTGTGCTGGTAAAACCAAGATTCGCCACTGCCGTTTAATGACACCAAATATGTGTTCAATCACATTCCGAGCCTGAGCATGGCGAAGATTGAATAGTTCTTCCTTTGTACGTGGTCTAAGTAGAGTAATTTAGCACTGTCCAATGTATGTTTTTGAATGACTGACCTCTGCTGGGCTCTCCCCCACTCTAGTAAATGATAGTGAACACCACAGTAAGGAGTCAAAACTGTCATTGACACGGGAAAGCCAGCATCTCCAAGGTAATAGCAACCTTCTGGAATTGGAAAATCTGATGTACGAGCATCGGAGTAAAGGAACGCATCATTGACTGACCCTTCCCAACCAGTCAGGACGTAGAGGAATCGAAGGGAGAATGAACAAGCGGCAAGGATGTTCTGCGAGACAAAACCCTTGCGGTTCCTGGAATTTGGTTGATCCTTGGCAGAAGGATTTGCAGCAACATGGGAACCATCCAATGCTCCAATACAGCCTGAGAAAAAAGGCCAGAATTTGGGATTCTCCTGGAGATAAGGAGCAGGGGGATTGTCCTTGGATGGGAGCCTGATGTAGCGATTGTAGAATTCTGGACTGGAAATGATTTGAACCATGTTCTTGAAATACCTGTACTTTTGTAGTCAATTAACAAGGAATTTATATAGTAATGAAGAATATCACCTGGCTATGGTCTCATTTGATCACTGGAATCTTTCACCAGTATTCCGAACTGCCAATCCAGTGACGCACATATACAGAAAGATCGCGACCTGTTCTTGAACCGTAACTCCTTTGCTTGAGTCGGTGCAGCCCATTGATCGAAGAGTTATTACCAGAGAAATAAAAACAGGCAAACGGACGCCTAGCTCTGTATAAATGCGCATAGGGTGGCCATGAATGAGTTCATTGACCCAGGCAATACCTGTAAGTGCAGAGGTGTGGTATGGCTCGCTTTCTTCCCTTTCAGGTACGCATAGCACTGCTCCAAGTGCTGCAAAATTGACAACACTGGCTGCTGCAGATACCAATTGTGCTAGATTCTCGTATCCAAGGTTGCTGTCGTACATGGGAGCGAAGGAAGAAGGTTTTATTATCACTGATTAATCTACAGATAACAAAAAAGGCCAAGAGCCCGTGGCTGTACACTCGCACGGGAATTTTACATAAGGGCCACGGCCACTGGCCATGGATTTGAGGCCCATCCGAACTGGCTCTTATGCTGTGTTTGTTGGGGCAGCATGACATTGATGACGTCAGTGACATTCACAGAAAATCTCTGAGTCTAAGTCCACGTCCGCGATAAGCTAGAAAGAGCATGGGAAAGGACGAGTCTGGCCGGGACGCACGTCAACGTGTCAACGTCGCATCCTCGTCGTCTTTGCCTTGTCCCTTCGCACATGCTCTCTTCTAGTTCTCCTCTTTTTGCTTTCCTCTTCACCATCAAGCAACCTCCCAGTTCCCAGTGCACACTCAACTTCTATTCCGAAAAAGCGCCCAGTTATTTTAGCCGTAACTTCTTCGTAGTCTTCTGTCGGATCCGTCCCATGGAGAGACCCACATCCTTGTGCACTTCCAGCTCATTCTTCTCGCAAGTCTTATCGGTCTCAAAAAGGTTGCTCATGCGCTATCCTGGACTCCCTGTCCAGGTATAGTAAAATTAGTGACATCATAAGGAACGAGGTCCCTTCTAGCACGAAAATCGTGGCCGCCCAAGCTACTCGCCATTCCTTATCGCCTCCGAGTGTAGTTTGCCACCTTTTAAAAACTTCTTGACCTCCTACTATCACTCAGATACGTCTTTTTACCATGCCCCTCTTCCCTCGCGGCTCTTCACTTAGACCCAACGACTGTGACCCACAGGGACGGAAAACGCACAAAAACGCGGCGACGATCGCTCTGCTGGAAAAACTTACTCTGGAGGAAAGATTGAAGACGAACCTGGAGATCGAGAACCGAAATACGTTGAAGAGGCAGACGAAGCTGAAGAAAGCGAGGGGAGAGGATGTAGCGGACATGTCGGATACAGCGTCTTTGATCACGATTAGAGATGACGAATTCGAGACCATTAGGAAGAGCCCTGACCTCTACAACTGCTTCAAACCCTTCCTTCCTTCCCGTGTCATAGAGTGGATCAGCAAGAAAAACGCTGAAGAAAAGGCTGCCGATAAAGACGTGCCAGTTGAGCACTCGTTTGCTCCCGCCGTCCAGACCATTGATCGCAATTCCATCACTCCAGCCAGCTTCAAGTACCCACCCGAACTTTTCCTTGCTGCCAAACACGGCTACATCCCT
This sequence comes from Tetrapyrgos nigripes, assembly GCA_013368315.1. NCBI lineage: Eukaryota > Fungi > Basidiomycota > Agaricomycetes > Agaricales > Campanellaceae > Tetrapyrgos > Tetrapyrgos nigripes. The sequence continues at coordinate 5,961 of JAACJM010000477.1, forward strand.
TTGGGTCTCTTCCACACCTCTTGCATTCGTCTTCTCGCTTCTGTTGGTGCCAATCACAACACTCGTCACATCTACCCCGATACCACCAGTAAAGGCATACGTGTATGGGACGTGATTGGAATGGCGAAGTCCTTCGGTTTCGATGACAACGACTTTGAAGGCTGTCCCACCTATAATCACTTCATCGACGCCATGTCCAACCTCACCGACTTCATCGAGGAGTGGGAGAAAAATAATTCCAACAGACCCCATTCCCAGTTTATCTTTGCCCACAGTGCCTTTTGGTGCAAAGACCACGAACTCATCGACTTCTACTGTCACGAATCGCCCCCCCGCCTATTCATTTCCTTTCTATTCCTTTTCCTTTACTATCCACTTCCCACTCTAACCCCATAAATATCAATCATTTCTCATCATCGTCTATAGTTACCATCTTTCTAGATCTATGACTCACATCCTTATCTCCTCCGACTCCTATCTCCATGGACATTCTCACTGTCAATCACTCCGTATGATCCAGTACCTTCATCTATCCATATTCGACTCATTATTCTCTCACCCTTGACATTTCCACATGATACCATCTATTATTACTTACTCTTTCCCATCTGTTCATATTTCACTTATATATCTGTGATCCTTGTAACCTATTCCTTAGTTCGTTCACTTCGTCTCCGCTCCATACTTGTACTACGCAGTGTAGAGCCTAGTCAGCTTACTTTCTCTCTATCTCTTTACCTCTCTTTCTCTCTCAATCAATCTACTCTCTTGTAACTGGTTTTCTTGTACTGTGTGACTTGGGTGGTTATTGAGTGTATCGACAATCTTGACACTTGAACGAACTCCCATACACCCACCTCACAATTCCCTCATCGCACCCTATCCTTCACTCTGTCTACCCCACGCCCCCGAATTTGTATCGAACCTCCTGTAACCCCTCGTAACTACGAACGGATCCCACTTCCCCTTCCTCGCTACCTCTTGCACTCCGAATACTCGGTCTCTCACGGAAGAAAAATACGAGTGGATCCTTGGAGCCTCGAGCGACACTTTGTTTGCACAAGACGTTGGGTGTGGAAACTTATCTCAGGTGACGTAGTCCTCTCGACATTTTCATACATAACAGTGAAAGAGGACTTCAATACAGGAGAAACTGTGGTTCAGATTAGAGGACCTCTATTCCTCAGAGAACACGTCGACTACTCTCCATCATCACCTTCCCCCGAATACGGTCTAGCATCTTCTTTCATCCTAGGACCCAACTACCTTTCTTGAAATCAGTGTATGACTGGTTGACGAACCGCATCTGCAGATCCGAACCTCCACTGTGCCGACCGACCACACGTATTCCATCCCTCATCATCTCGAGACGCCGCTTACTTCGTCAAAGACGTCGACGACCCTTGGACTCCGTGCACCGTACAACCGTGCCTAAACAGATATAACACTCAACGACTTACTGCCGAAGAAATCCCAAGCGGGTTACACATTATAACCCAACTCCAAGAACTTGCGATTCAAAAAGCACACCCGAAACCTAAACCTGCAACAGAATCGGAACAAGGAACCTCTACACCTACTAACCAACCTTCCGGATCTAACCCAGTACCGGAAACCCCTCCTAATAACCCACCAGAACCAGACAATCCCACTTCCCCACCTTCTTCGCCCATCATTCCATCCGCCGAAGGACCATCCGTAGCCCCTCGTCGTCCTCCTACACCTCCTTCCCCAAATCCATCAGATCCAAACGACTCAGTCATGGCCGACACACCTCCTATCGGGTCGAACGGAACTTCCGAACGAGGAAGGAAGCCAGACGCCTTCAATGGAGAACGTAGCGAGGCAAAACGATGGTTGGCCTTATTTAATAACTATCTACGCATGAATAAAAAAGTACCCAACAGAGGAAAGTCAGGTTTCGTTATTCCTGTCGTTCTTTATGGGAGAAAAAGGAGGAGATTGGGCAACGCAAAGATTGATAGAACGAGACGCAGATGAGGAGGATGAGAACTTGGCGAGTACACCAGGTGAATGGAGATGGATAACTTTGAAACAGATACGGGATAGATTCAAAAAGGACTTCAAAGCTCTTGCCTCGGAAGATGTGGCGAGGACGAAGATCAAGTTTGCTAGAATGAAGGGGACAGATATTAGCAGCTACAACAGCATCTTCGATACATACGGAGAAGAATCCGAGTTCAGAGACGTGGCGTTGTTGGAATTCTATCAGGATGGGTTACCACCCAAACTCTGAGAAGCAGTTGGAAGAACGTATCTGAAGTGGGATGACTTCGAAGAGTACAAGGAAAGAGCTGTGGAGCTTCATCTAGAGTGGCTGAAGGAACGAGAAAGACAAGGACGCTGGAAAACTACTTCAACGTCGAAGAGTAGTCCAGGTCCGTCTCAGGGAAGAACGGTAGCAAGCGTCAATGCGCTTATGAATATGGGACCAGGTGCTAGCTCATCTTTCAATCCACTACCTAAGCTGACACCTGATGAAAGGGACCGACTTCGAAAATTAGGAGCATGCTTCGCGTGTAGACAAACCGGACACATGAGCAACGAATGTCCGACATACCCGAGAACATCATCTCAAACCACTCCCTGAACCTTCCCCTCTCGCGCCGTTCGAACAGCCGAAACTGCGTCTTCACCGCCGGTAACGGTAGCTCAGGCGTCTTCATCTCGAAACACGATCAAGGAAATCTCCGACATGGTTAACAAAGTTAAAGGATTAGAAGGAGAAGAAAAGGAACAAGCAACCATCTATTTAAAAGACATCATGTCTAAATTGGATTTTTGAATCACTCCTCTGCTACGTCGTCAGTAGGAGTAGAACAGTACACCGGACAGTTAAAGAACAATCGATATAGTGTGTTATACCCCTCTAGTGAGCGAGTCTTTCCTTCAGAAATAAGAATGTCAGCAATCACTCGTAACAGACAGATACCATCAATCACACTCAAAACTGAACTAATCGGCAAAGTTACTGGCAGAAAAATCGATGCAGACGCTCTAATAGACAGCGGTGCAGAAGGCATAATCATCAATGGTCAATTCGCACAAAAAAATCAACTTACCCTCCTTCCTATCAAGAACCCGTTCCCAGTTCGAAACGTCGACAGCTCTGAAAACACCATGGGATGGGTATGAGAATACACTATCCAAAATCTTCGTATCTATTCCTGAGACGGCAAGGCGTATCACGAAGAACAGGCTGAATTCTATGTAACGGACATCGGGGATCACGATATAATCCTCGGTACTGACTGGTTGGAAGAACATAATCCAGATATAGACTGGTCGGACTCACAGGTAGACATGACTAGATGCCCAGAAACATGCATCACGGCAAAACCTCCCTCTCTCCATTTGAAAACTAAATCCTTGAAACCCACAGTCGTCGATCCAAGAACCCACCACAAGGATTACCAAGTCAGATGGTTAGAACCAGTTGGACGATGCAAACCAGTTGCCCAACCGAAAATTGCAGGGCGACGTCGTCGAATTCCTATTCGATCCTTCCACCGAAGTTCGGAAGAAACGGCAATCTTTACTGAAGATGACTACGGGAGAGATATAATTCCAGAACGATGGGAACAGGACGTAATGGAAGAATTATTGGGGAAAGAGGAAAGAATGGACGAAGAGGCGTCAGGGACACCAAACCTGAACATCTGCGCGGGTTTCACAAAAGCACAAGAACTCGCGGAGGCAGCCCAGAACGTTCAGGTCAATGTACCTCTTAAAGATAAGATTCCTTCGCAATATCATCAGTTCCTACGAGTCTTTGACAAACAAACCTCAGAACGATTACCGAAACGTGGCGAGTGGGATCACACTATCGAGTTAAAACTGGACTTTGAACCACGCCCTTGCAAAACATACCCGTTATCCCCAAATGAACAAAAGGAGCTCGATGAATTCATCAAGGAGAACTTAGAGAAAGGGTATATAAGACCGTCGAAGTCTCCTATGGCAAGTCCCTTCTTCTTTGTAAAAAAGAAAGACAGAAAACTACGACCAGTACAGGACTATCGTGCCCTAAACAAAGATCTATATGGACGATATTCTCATATTCACGGAATCACTAGAAGAACATCGATATATGGTAAAACAAGTACTGGCACGACTCCATGATAACGACTTATACGCTAAACCGGAAAAATGCACCTTCGAAACCGACTCAGTGGAGTTCCTCGGCCTTATCATTTCACACAACACATTGGCAATGGACCCAGTCAAAGTCGAGGGCGTAACCAAATGGCCAATCCCACGGAACGTCAAAGACGTACAGTCATTCCTCGGCTTCGGAAACTTTTATCGTCGTTTCATACGTGATTTCTCGAAAATCGCGCGACCACTGTTCGATCTCACGAAAAAGGAACACCCATGGGAATGGTCCGAGGAAGCTCAAAGGGCTTTCCAGGCACTCAAAGATACGTTCACGACTTCACCAGTTCTTCTCATGCCTGATCCTCTAAACCATACCGAGTAGAAGTTGATGCGTCAGATTACGCCACAGGAGGTATCCTGCAACAACAAGGACCGGATGGTAAATGGCATCCAGTAGCCTACCTGTCAAAAGCCTTATCCGAAACCGAACGGAATTACGACATTCACGACAAAGAGCTTCTAGCGGTCATACGCAGACTTGAGGCCTGGCGACACTACCTGGAAGGGGGACCACACACCATCGAAATCTTGACCGATCACGACAACCTCAGATACTTCACCACGGCTCAAAAACTCAGCTGACGACAAGCAAGAATGGCCTTGTTCCTGACCAGATTCGACTTTACGCTCACCCATAAACCTGGGAATTTGAACCGGAGTGACCCACTTTCTCGGAGATCAGACCATAAAGAGGGGGTCGAAAACGACAACAAAGACAGGGTCTTACTTGACCCTAGATTCTTCAGAATTCGAGCAACACGGCCAGGAACGGTAACCGCAATAGGAGATGCGGAATTGAAAAGGCAGATTAAGGAGTGTCCGAAGAAGGATGCTGAAGTCGTGAGTGCGTTACAAACCATTTTTAACAACGGACCACGCGCGTTGGCAAAAAATCTACAGGAATGGAACTACGAAGACGGAATCATCTTGTTCAGAGGAAAAATCTACATCCCGAACGACCAACAACTCAGACGGGATATTGTCAAGATGCATCACGATAGCCTTACTGCAGGACACCCGGGACGATTCAAAACATATGAACTCGTTAGTAGAGAATTCTGGTGGCCTGGTATGTCAGTATTCGTTCGTAACTATGTTGAAGGATGTGCTACTTGTCAGTTAACCAAGGCAAACAACCACCCGGCGCATGTACCTTTAATTCCGAACGAAATACCGGAACGACCCTTTGGCACCATTACAACCGACTTCATCACGGATCTACCAGAATGCGACGGCTTCAATGCAATTCACGTCACAGTCAACCGTTCAACAAAAACAGTTGTCATTTCTCCATGCAGAAAAGATATCGATAGCGACGGAACAATTGACCTATTGTTCAATAACACTTGGCGACGATACGGCTTATGGGACAAAATGATATCCGACTGCGGACCCCAATTCGCAAGTCAAGTGATGAAAGGGATTTACGCTAAGTTAGGTATCACTTCGGCACTCAGTACAGCTTATCATCTGCAAACAGATGGCGAGACAGAAAGGTTCAATCAAGAACTCGAACAATACCTTCGAACCTTCTGTAACTATCGCCAAGACGATTGGGTTAAATACCTACCTTACGCCGAATTCTGTCACAATACCCGAATTCATTCAGCCACCGGAAAATCGCCGTTCGAACTACTCCATGGATTTCTACCCCGACTCTTCCCGTCCATCAATCCGACTTCACACGTACCGAAAGTCGAAGAACGCCTCCAAGACTTGGATACTATTCGAGAGGAATTAAAAGCAAGTCTGGCGACAGTGGCTGAGCTGATGAAAGAACAAAACAAGGACTACAGGAACGAAGGGATGAAGTTTAAAGTTGGGGATAAAGTATTGCTAGACGGAAAGAATCTGAAGACGACGAGGCCGAAAGCTAAGTTGGCAAATCGTCGTCACAGACCATTCGAAATCACTGACGTTATCAGTGAAGTCAATTACCGACTCAAATTACCGAATGGCTGGCGCATTCATCCAGTGTTCCACGCTTCACTCCTATCGCCGTACAAAGAGACCGAAGCCCACAGAGTGAACTACCCGGGAGAACCAGCTGAGTTACTTCCCGAAGACAACGAATACGATGTGGAAGCAATTCTAGACTCAAAACCAACAAGAAACCGCCGGGGAGTACAATACCTTATCAAATGGTTGGACTATGCTGATTCAGAGAATTCATGGGAACCGGCGTCAGGATTGACGAAGGTGAAGGAGATGATCGAAACCTTCCATCAACAACATCCAAATGCTTATCGACCCAAGAACTTGATACGCCCCGGAACAACGGTGCGTTCACTAGGACTCGCCATGGAAGACATATGGCAAAGTACCCGTGTGCTTCAAGCAAAAGCACAACTCCGAGGAGAAACACTGTTACGAACCGTTGGTATTCTATGCCCTCCTTCACACCCCACTCGGCAATCGAACTCAGACTTTTGTCATCATTCATCAATCGCATTCCCTCGTTAACGGCGTCTACTGTTAAACCCGTCTCCAACGATAACCCAGCCGTTCACTTCACACTCTCACTACACGAACCAACAACTATAAAAGGTACCTTTTGACAACAAAGGACTACAGAACAACACCCATCTCTACCATCCCAACAACAATCATCCACACTCTCGTCATAACAATGTCTACCACTTCCTCCATCAACACTATCGCTCACACCGCACACCCAACCAACAGGGGACGCTGCACCTACGGACAACGCTCAGGACGTCGATGTCGACTCTCGAAACAGCACGCAGGGCCTCACAATGGGTGTCAACGCTGCACGTGGGGAGGAGAGGATGGACCAGGACGATGTAGATTGGGCAGAGGACATCGAGCTAGATGTGTCGTTCAGTGGACATCCCTACGAGCAGAGCACAGAGGGAACTTGGGATGGGAGACGGTAGTATATGGGGCGCACACAGCACCATACAGTATGATGTGACCGACAACGGAGGAGGCTGGGGTACGGCAACCAACACGACGGAGTGGGGGAACCTAGACTGGAATGATCCTAGGTGGGATATTACAAACTACACCATTGAATGGGACAAATACTGGCCGACTCAGGGAGATGTGGACAGACGACTTCGCAAACAATGGGCGGAGCACTGGAAAACTAGCTTGCCGAGCTCCGGTGAAAGCTCATCCTAAAGAGGGGGTAATGTCACGAATCGCCCCCCCGCCTATTCATTTCCTTTCTATTCCTTTTCCTTTACTATCCACTTCCCACTCTAACCCCATAAATATCAATCATTTCTCATCATCATCTATAGTTACCATCTTTCTAGATCTATGACTCACATCCTTATCTCCTCCGACTCCTATCTCCATGGACATTCTCACTGTCAATCACTCCGTATGATCCAGTACCTTCATCTATCCATATTCGACTCATTATTCTCTCACCCTTGACATTTCCACATGATACCATCTATTATTACTTACTCTTTCCCATCTGTTCATATTTCACTTATATACCTGTGATCCTTGTAACCTATCCCTTAGTTCATTCACTTCGTCTCCGCTCCATACTTGTACTACGCAGTGTAGAGCCTAGTCAGCTTACTTTCTCTCTATCTCTTTACCTCTCTTTCTCTCTCGATCAATCTACTCTCTTGTAACTGGTTTTCTTGTACTGTGTGACTTGGGTGGTTATTGAGTGTATCGACAATCTTGACATCTACCACATCTGGAAGAAGACGGAGAAGGTGCTCCGTTTGGACTGGCACAACCAGAACCTCGGTTTTGATAAACACACATACCAAGACAAACTGCAACAGTGCAGGACGAGGACACCATCGATCAACTCGGTACCACCACCTCCTCTTCCTCCTCTCATGGCCCTGGACACGACAGCCGCCGTGACGACCGTGGTGATTCTAGCTCTCGTGGTTCTCACCATACTCCCTTTCCAAAGAGCAGTGCACGGGACGCCGATGTGTGCTGCTTACTGTGTGGCGAGCGTGGTCACCGAATCTCCAAACATCCCAAAGACAGCCCAACTCTCTGGGCAAAGGGCGATGGCAAGGGTATGCAGCATCCCTCTAACGGGAAATCTATCTGCATCTCTTTCAACGTCCTTGGCCTTCGAGGCGGTAGAGGTCCCAACCAGCACGGCTGCAGTGGAGACTGCGGCAATCTGCACGTCTGCTCCTATTGTGGGAAGGACGACCACCATGCCTTCTCTGGCAAGTGTGGTGGAGGACAGAGGTCCTCAAAATAACTCTATCCTTACAGCGTCCCGAGACGCCGTTATGGCCGACGACTCTCTCTCAAGGGACATCTCCTCTGCCTACACACTCGCATCTTCCCCTCCCAATCCCTTATCCTATACCAACCTCTACCCTTTTGTTCATGAACGACTTCCCCATCCCAAAGCCAATCCCGCGGATACAGAATTATATAACCGCATCATCACTCCCTACAACGCCAAAGCCTTTGAACACGAACTCTCGCTCCACGATCTTGACAACACCTTTCCCCACCTCATTCGGAATCTTGAACAGGGCTTCGCCATTGGGCGTCTACCGATGATTACCACAACCGTTATTATGCCCAACCACATTTCTTGCAACGTCGGGGAAGGACAACGAGTAGTGAAGGAATACATTGATGGGGAAATTGCCGCCAGACGGTTCTCTGGACCGTTCACCATGAACAAGATGAAGAGGATTATGAGAGGACATTTCATTGCCTCTCCACTTATTGTTGCGGAGTCTATCCAAGGCCTGGACCTTCCAGTGAAGTACCGGGTCTGATGTAACCTGTCCAAGGAGGTGCCAGGTCAACCTTCAATCAACTCATACATCCAAAAGACGGACTTTCCAACGAGATTTGATACTCCAGTTACCGTCGCTGATTTGGTAAGTCTCTTTTCCCTTTATCTTTCTACCCATCTCCATGACGTTTCATCGTCTTCGCTTTCGGTGTCTAATACCTTTCTACCGTGCACGACTGCCATGTCGTTGTCTTTTGTTGTGCGCGGCTGCCATGTCGTTGTGTCCCACTGTGCACAGCTGCCATGCTGTTGCGATATCTTTACTGTGCACGGCTGCCATGCCGTTGCGAATCTATTTCTGTGCACGACTGTCATGTCGTTGCGTCTATACTACTGCACAGTAGTTTGCCCGTTGCCTTATATTGCGCAAAGCGCCTGTTGCACTTGCCCTTGCATTCCGTCCCTTCATAACCATATGTATTGGTTGGGCTATATGCTTATATATACTTTTCTGCAGGTTGCTTCTGCCCCTGAAGGTACCCAAGCATGTGCTTTGGATATCAAAAAGTTCCACCGTACTTGTCCAGCCCTTCCCCACCATAAACCCTTCCTCATTGTCCATGTTGATGGTGAATTCTTCATGGATCATTGTGTCCCTTTTGGATGTGCGTCAGCCAGCAGTATTGCCGGAATGATAGCCAACGCTACCCTTGCCATTTGGGCTGCGAAGGGCGTCCACCCTATCAAGTGATGCAAGGACGACTTCAAACTATTACGTACCCCCATTAGCGGCACCTCTGACTCCTTCATCTACACTTACAACAAGGAGCGCATGCTCTCCCTGATAGAACATCTCGGCATTCCCTGGCACTCGGCAGAGGACAAAGGTGATGCAGAATTTGTCTTCACCACTATCTTCATTGGTTTACAATGGGATCTACCGCGTCGTCTTGTCTGGTTACCAGAGGTCAAACGGCTGAAGTACGTCTACCGACTAGACCGATTCCTTTTCGCCTTCAAGGGCAAATTATGTGATCTTAAACCTATCGAACAGATCCATGGTATCCTCTGTCATTGTTCCTTTGTATACATCCACGGCCGTTCCCGTCTCCCTTCCCTCTCCAACTTCGCTACCCTTTTCAAGGGTAGCTACCACAGATGTCTTAGCACTCCCACACGAGTTGTCAAAGATGTCGAGTGGTGGCTCGAGGAACTCTCCACCCCATGCTCACCCTGAGTACTACTACCGAGAACTGAGGCAAAAGACCTATGTCTTTATGTCGATGCTAGCACATCTTGGGGCATTGGTGTGGTCATTGGGGAACAATGGGCTGCCTTTCAGCTGCATCCCAGTTGGAAGGAGATGTGTCCAGGGCGGGATATCTGTTACCTGGAGACGATAGCAGTGGAACTTCTCCTTTACTTTGTCGAGGGCTTCGGTTATCAAAACGTGAACCTTTTGGTACACTCCGACAACCAAGGTACCATTGGCGCTGTCAAAAAGGGTCGCAGTCCCAACGTCTGGATCAATCATTCAATCTGCTGAATCTACGATGTCATCCTTCCCCTCCACATGTCTATTACTCTCAAATATGTTGCTTCGGCACAGAATCCTGCTGACCCTGTCTCGCGCGGAGAATTGGGTAACTTACTTCCCTCCAAGAAACTCCTCCTCTCATTTGTTATACCTGAGGAGTTGAGACCTTTCCTCACTTATGTTTAAAAACCCTTTTAAACGTTCTCGGTCATCGTCTGGTCCTAGCGATGCCCAGGATGATGTGGCACCGCGCACCACATTATTCCAAAACCCATTCCGTTCTTCTAAACATCCGAATACCAGTACAGTTTTGGCTTCTCCTCCTACTGTATGTGGCTCTGCCCCTTATGTGTTGACATGTTGTTAACATTTCTTATACTGCAGATCTTACACCGCAATCCCTTTAAACAGGTACCGCATTCTAATTCTATACCCGAAGTTTCTTCAGCTTCCCCTCCACCTCTTCCCACCTCTACGCAGGTCACCTCTGCTGTCATCTCTACCACCCATGTACCAGATGTGCCCACTACCTCCACTCAGACAGTCACCCGTCCCCCAGTTGATCCCACACATCTTTCAACTTGCACTACCCGTAAAGCCAACGAAATTAAACCTTCGGATCTACGGCCACCCGTCCTTGCAAAACACCAAATTGCAGACTGGGAGACTCCCTTTTCACTACAGCAGAAGGAGAAGTACCTATCCACATTTCCTCAGAAAGTCATCTCATCTGCTGAAAAAGCCATAGCAGGATCTACTGTCGATGTTACCAAAGAGACCTATGCTGCAGGCTTAACCCGTTTTACGCAGTATTGTGACGAACTCAATATTGACGAGAACCAGCGGATGCCTGCTGACAAACTGCTGATAGCGGGCTTTGTTGGTGAGCATATCGGTAAGGTCTTGTCAAGGTTGTCGGTACACTCAATAACCACCCAAGTCACACAGTACAAGAAAACCAGTTACAAGAGAGTAGATTCGATTAACAGAGGAAGAGAGGTAAAGAGATAGAGAGAAAGTAAGCTGACTAGGCTCTACACTGTGTAGTACAAGTACGGAGCAGAGACGAAGTGAATGAACTAAGGGATAGGTTACAAGGATCACAGGTATATAAGTAAAATATGAACAGATGGGAAAGAGTAAGTAATAATAGACGGTATCATGTGGAAATGTCAAGGTCGAGAGAATAATAAGTCAAATATGGATAGACGAAAGTACTGGATCATGCGGAGTGATTGACAGTGAGAATGTCCATGGAGATAGGAATCGGAGGAGATAAGAATGTGAGTCATAGATCTAGAGAGATGGTAACTATAGACGATGATGAGAAATGGTTGATGTTTATGGGGTTAGAGTGGGAAGTAGATAGTAAAGGGAAAAGAATAGAAAGGAAATGAATAGGTGGGGAGCGATTCATGACATTACCCCCTCTTTAAGACGAGCTTTCACCGGAGCTCGGCAAGCTAGTCTTCCAATGCTCCGCCCATTGTTTGCGGAGTCGTCTGTCCACATCTCCCTGGCTCGGCCAGTATTTGTCCCAATCCATGGTGTAGTTTGCAATCTCCCATCTAGGATCGTTCCAGTCGAAGTTCCCCCACGCTGTTGTGTTGGTTGCCGTTCCCCAGCCTCCTCCATTGTCGGTCGCATCGTACTGTATGGTGCTGTGTGCGCCCCATATACTGCCGTCTCCCCAACCAAGGTTCCCTTTGTGTTCTGCGCGTAGGGACGTCCATTGCACCACACATCGAGCTCGATGTCCTCTGCCCAATCTACACCGTCCTGGTCCATCCTCTCCTCCCCACATGCAGCGTTGACACCCGTTGTGAGGTCCTGCGTGCTGTTTTGAAAGTCGGCATCGACGTCCGGAGCGGGTCCCATAGGTGCAGCGCCCCCTGTTGGTTGGGAGTGTGTCGTTCACGATGGTGTCGATAGAGGAAGTGGTTGACATTGCGATAGCGGGAATGTGGATGAGTGTAGTTTTTTTGAGTGGTAGAGATGGGTGTTGTTCTGTCTTTCTTCGTTGTGGAGAGGGGTCGTTTTATAGTTGTTTGTCTGTATGGAGTGAATGTTGAATGGACGGTCAAGTTATCCCCGAAGATGGGTTTGACAGTAGACGCCGTTAACAAGGGAATGCGATCGATGAGTGATGACAGAAATCCGAGTTCGATTGCCGAGTGGGGTGCGAAGGAGGGCATAGAATACCAACGGTCCGTAACAGTGTCTCTCCTCGGAGTTGTGCTTTCGCTTGAAGCACACGGGTACTTCGCCATATGTCCTCCATGGCGATTCCTAGTGAACGCACCGTTGTTCCAGGGCGTATCAGGTTCTTGGGTCGATATGCATCTGGATGTTGTTGATGGAAGGTTTCAATCATCTCCTTCACCTTCGTTAATCCTGACGCTGGTTCCCATGAATTTTCCGAGTCAGCATAATCCAACCATTTGACAAGGTATTGTACTCCCCGGCGGTTCTTTGTTGGTTTTGAATCTAGAATTGCTTCCACGTCGTATTCGTTGTCCTCGGGAAGTAACTCAGGCAGTTCTCCTGGATAGTTCACTCCGTGGGCTTCGGTCTCTTTGTACGGCGATAGGAGTGAAGCGTGGAATACTGGATGCATACGCCAACCATTCGGTAATTTGAGTCGGTAATTGACTTCACTGATAACGTCAGTGATTTCGAATGGTCCGTGACGACGATTTGCCAACTTAGCTTTTGGCCTCGTTGTCTTTAAATTCTTCCCGTCTAGCAACACTTTGTCTCCAACTTCAAACTTCGCCCCTTCCTTCGCATAGTCCTTGTTTTGTTCTTTCATCAGTTCTGCCGCTGTCGCCAGACTTGCTTTTAGTTCTTCTCGAAGAGTATCTAAGTTCTGGAGGCGTTCTTCGACTTTTGGTACGTGTGAAGTCGGATTGATGGAAGGGAAGAGTCGGGGTAGATATCCATGGAGTAGTTCAAACGGCGATTTCCCGGTTGCTGAGTGAATTCGGGTGTTGTGACAGAATTCGGCGTAAGGTAGGTATTTAACCCAATCGTCCTGACGATAGTTACAGAAGGTTCGAAGGTATTGTTCAAGTTCTTGATTAAACCTTTCTGTCTCGCCATCTGTTTGCGGATGATAAGCTGTACTGAGTGCTGAAGTGATACCTAACTTAGAGTAGATCCCCTTCATTACTTGGCTTGCGAATTGAGGTCTGCGGTCGGATATCATTTTATCCCACAAGCCATACCGTCGCCAAGTGTTGTCGAACAGTAGGTCGATTGTTCCGTTGCTATTGATATCTTTTCTGCATGGGGAAATGACAACTGTTTTTGTTGAACGGTCGACTGTGACGTGAATTGCATTGAAGCCATCACATTCTGGCAGATCTGTGATGAAGTCGGTTGTAATGGTACCAAAGGGTCGTTCTGGTATTTCGTTCGGGATTAACGGTACATGCGTCGGGTGGTTGTTTGCTTTGGTCAACTGACAGGTAGCGCACCCTTCAACATAGTTACGAACAAATACTGACATACCAGGCCACCAGAACTCTCTACTGACGAGTTCGTATGTTTTGAATCGTCCCGGATGTCCTGCAGTAAGGCTATCGTGATGCATCTTGACAATATCCCGTCTGAGTTGTTGGTCGTTCGGGATGTAGATCTTTCCTCTGAACAAGATGATTCCGTCTTCGTAGTTCCATTCCTGTAGATTTTTTGCCAACGCGCGTGGTCCGTTGTTAAAGATGGTTTGTAACGCACTTACGACTTCAGCATCCTTCTCCGGACATTCCTTAATCCGCCTTTTCAATTCCGCATCTCCTATTGCGGTTACCATTCCTGGCCGTGTTGCTTGAATTCTGAAGAATCTAGGGTCAAGCAAGACCCTGTCTTTGTTGTCGTTTTCGACCCCCTCTTTATGGTCCGATCTCCGAGAAAGTGGGTCACTCCGGTTCAAATTCCCGGGTTTATGGGTGAGCGTAAAGTCGAATCTGGTCAGGAACAAGGCCATTCTTGCTTGTCGTCGGCTGAGTTTTTGAGCCGTGGTTAAGGATGGACGCGGGTCTGGGGTATACCCGCGGTATTAACCGGTATTACAGTATGACTGATGAGTCTGCTGTCTACCGTATCGCAATGGGTACGTTACATTTTGTTCATTTCTTGTTCCAATCTCGATGCTAATCTATTTGCTAGTTCTTCATCCCGGACTCAAACTCGAATACTTTCGTCGTCGAAAGTGGCAAGAACCATGGATCAGGCAAGCTGAAAGCCTCACTCGAGAAGCTTACAATGAGTACGCGCAGCGTGCTCAGTTGCTACAAAATTCGGTATGTGATTCATGTATTCATTTCTTCACCGTTATTAATCAATGCTGGTCAGGTTACCTCTACTACTGATGACGAGCCAGCTACATCGTCAAGTTCCACAACACCTCAGCCTATGCAGTTCCACGATTTCACCAACATCTCAGTGGCTCCATCAACAACAGTCACTGTGCGCGATGAACTTGCAGATTATCTAGCAATGCCGCTTGAGAATGTCAAGGATCCGTTGATGTGGTGGTGGGAGAAGCGGACGGTTTTCCCTATTTTATCTCAAATGGCCCTGGATTATCATTCCATACCTGGTTCGTCAGTCTATCTTTTACTTTTCTGTTCAGTTTATCTAACCTCTTTGTTAGCTACTTCGACTTCTGTAGAACGTGTGTTCTCTTTCGGTCGGCAGTTGCTTGTTTTCACTCGCAACCGTCTGTCTGCTTTGTCTCTCCGTCGGTTCCTCTGCTTGGGTAGTTGGAGTAAAAAGGATATGATTCAAGACAAGGATGTACTCGATGCACTGCTAGAAGCGGACGAAAAGAAAGAGGGTAAGAAGCATGGCTAGAACTAGGTAGATTATTGTTTTGTACCATGGACAACTCAACTTGTCCTGATTTGCGGTACCTCTCGATGATTCAACTCGTCTAGTACTAAGATTTTTATTGTAGTTATACTTAGTTTACAGCCAAAATCTGTACGGGTTGTATACACGGGTATGCGGTATACCACGGACTTGTAACACCGCGGTAGTCATGAGTATACCGAGCGTTTTGCGGGTACGGGTTAAACCCTTACTCGCACGAGTTCCAGGTTTGGAGGGTAAGGGTACGGTGTGTTGGCAAAACATCCACGGGTGTACCTGCGTCCAACCTTAGCCGTGGTGAAGTATCTGAGGTTGTCGTGATCGGTCAAGATTTCGATGGTGTGTGGTCCCCCTTCCAGGTAGTGTCGCCAGGCTTCAAGTCCGCATATGACCGCTAGAAGTTCTTTGTCGTGAATGTCGTAATTCCGTTCAGTTTCGGATAAGGCTTTTGACAGGTAAGCTACTGGATGCCATTTACCATCCGGTCCTTGTTGTTGTAGGATACCTCCTGTGGTGTAATCTGACGCGTCAACTTCTACTCGGTATGGTTTAGAATGATCAGGCATGAGCAGGACTGGTGAAGTCATAAACGTATCTTTGAGTGCTTGGAAGGCCGTTTGAGCTTCCCCGGACCATTCCCATGGGTGCTCCTTTTTCATGAGATCGAACAGTGGTCGTGCGATTTTTGAGAAATCGCGTATGAAGCGACGGTAAACGTTTCCGAAGCCGAGGAATGATTGTACGTCTTTGACGTTTCGTGGGACTGGCCACTTAGTTACGCCCTCGACTTTGACTGGGTCCATCGCCAATGTGTTATGTGACACAATGAGGCCGAGGAATTCCACTGAATCGGTTTCGAAAGTGCATTTTTCCGGTTTAGCGTATAAGTCGTTATCATGGAGTCGTGCCAATACTTGTTTCACCATGTATCGATGTTCTTCTAGTGATTCTGTGAATATGAGAATATCGTCCATATAGATTACGACTTTTCCGGAGTCGATCAGGTCCTTGAATAGAGTGTTCATCATCGCTTGGAATGTAGCTGGAGAGTTCATAAGACCAAAAAACATCACCGTTGGTTCGAAGAGGCCGCGGTTGGTTTTAAACGCCGCTTTCCATTCATCTCCCTTCTTGATGCGTACGTTGTTATATCTCCATCTAAGGTCGACTTTGGAAAATATTCGTGCCCCTTTGAGTTTGTCTATGAGTTCCGATATAAGCGGCAAGGGGTATTCGTTTTTGACGGTCCCTTTGTTTAGGGCATGATAGTCCTGTACTGGTCGTAGTTTTCCGTCTTTCTTTTTTACAAAGAAGAAGGGACTCGCCATAGGAGACTTCGACGGTCTTATATATCCTTTCTCTAAGTTCTCCTTGACGAATTCATCGAGCTCCTTTTGTTCATTTGGGGACAACGGGTATGTTTTGCAAGGACGCGGTTCAAAGTCCAGTTTTAACTCGATAGCGTGATCCCACTCGCCACGTTTCAGTAATCGTTCTGAGGTTTGTTTGTCAAAGACTCGTAGGAACTGATGATATTGCGAAGGAATCTTATCTTTAAGAGGTACATCGACCTGAACGTTCTGGGCTGCCTCTGCGAGTTCTTGTGCTTTTGTGAAACCCGCGCGGATGTTCAGGTTCGGTGTCCCTAACGCCTCTTCATCCATTCTTTCCTCTTTCCCCAACAACTCTTCCATTACGTCCTGTTCCCATCGTTCTGGGATCATATCTCTCCCGTAATCATCTTCAGTAAAGATTGCCGTTTCTTCTGAATTTCGGTGGAAGGATCGAATAGGAATTCGACGCCGTCACCCTGCAATTTTCGGTTGGGCAATTGGTTTGAATCGTCCAACTGGTTCTAACCATCTGACTTGGTAATCCTTGTGGGGGGTTCTTGGATCGACGACTGTGGGTTTCAAGGATTTAGTTTTCAAGTGGAGAATGGGAGGTTTTGCCGTGATGCATGTTTCTGGGCATCTAGTCATGTCTACCCGTGAGTCCGACCAGTCTATATCTGGATTATGTTCTTCCAACCAGTCGGTACCAAGGATTATATCGTGATCCCCGATGTCCGTTACATAGAATTCAGCCTGTTCTTCGTGATACGCCTCGCTGTCTCAGGAATAGATACGAAGATTTTGGATAGTGTATTCTCGTACCCATCCCATGGTGTTTTCAGAGCCGTCGACGTTTCGAACTGGGAACGGGTTCTTGATAGGAAGGAGGGTAAGTTGATTTCTTTGTGCGAATTGTCCGTTAATGATTATGCCTTCTGCACCGCTGTCTATTAGAGCGTTTGCGTCGATTTTTCCGCCAGTAATTTTGCTGATTAGTTCAGTTTTGAGTGTGATTGATGGTATCTGTCTGTTACGAGTGATTGCTGACATTCTTATTTCTGAAGGAAAGACTCGCTCACTAGAGGGGTATAACACACTATATCGATTGTTCTTTAACTGTCTGGTGTACTGTTCTACTCCTACTGACGACGTAGCAGAGGAGTGATTCAAAAATCCAATTTAGACATGATGTCTTTTAAATAAACGGTTGCTTGTTCCTTTTCTTCTCCTTCTAGTCCTTTAACCCTGTTAACCATGTCGGAGATTTCCTTGATCGTGTTTCTGGATGAGGATGCCTGAGCTACTGTTACCGGTGGTGGAGATGCGGTTTCGGCTGTTCGAATAGCACGAGAGGGGAAGGTTCGGGAAGTGTTCTGAGATGGTGTCCTCGGGAATGTCGGACATTCGTTGCTCATGTGTCCAGTTTGTCTACATGCGAAGCACGCTCCTGCTTTTCGAAGTCGGTCCCTTTCATCAGGTGTCAGTTTAGGTGGTAGATTGAAAGACGAGTTAGCACCTGGTCCCATAAGCGCATTGACACTTGCTACCGTTCTCCCCTGAGATGGACCTGGATTACTCTTCAATGTTGAAGTGGTTTTCCAGCGTCCTTGTCTTTCTCGTTCCTTCAGCCACTCTAAATGAAGCTCCACAGCTCTTTCCTTATACTCCTCGAAGTCATCCCACTTCGGATACGTTCTTCCAACTGCTTCTCGGAGTTTGGGTGGTAACCCATCCTGATAGAATTCCAACAATGCCGCGTCTCTGAACTCGGATTCTTCTCCATATGTATCGAAGATGCTGTTGTAGCTGCTAATATCCGTCCCCTTCATTCTAGCAAACTTGATCTTCGTCCTCGCCACATCTTCCGAGGCAAGAGCTTTGAAGTCCTTTTTGAATCTATCCCGTATCTGTTTCAAAGTTATCCATCTCCATTCACCTGGTGTACTCGCCAAGTTCTCATCCTCCTCATCTGCATCTCGTTCTATCAATCTTTGCGTTGCCCAATCTCCTCCTTTTTCTCCCGTGAAGAATGACAGGAATAGTGAAACTTGACTTTCCTCGGTCGGGTACTTTCCTTTATTCATGCGTAGATAGTTATTGAACAGGGCCAGCCATCGTTTTGCCTTGCTACGTTCTCCATTGAAAGCGTCTGGTTTTCTTCCTCGTTCAGAAGTACCATTCGACCCGATAGGAGGTGTGTCAGCCATGACTGAGTCGTTTGGGTCTGATGGATCTGGAGAAGGAGGTGTAGGAGGACGATGAGGGGCTACGGATGGTCCTTCAGCGGATGGAATGATGGGCGAGGAAGGTGGGGGAGTGGGGTTGTTTGGTTCTGATGGGTTATTGGAAGGGGTTTCTGGTACTGGGTCGGGTTCGGAAGGTTGGTTGGTAGGTGTAGGGGTCCCTTGGCCTGATTTGGTTCTAGGTTTTCGATGTGCCTTTTGAATCGCAAGTTCTTGGAGCTGGGTTATAACGTGTAACCAACTCGGGAGCTCTACGTCAGTAAGTCGTTGAGTGTTGTATCTGTTCAGGCAAGGTTGTGTAGTGCACGGAACCCAAGGATCGTCGCTGTTTTCAGGGATATAGCAGGCGTCTTGGTTCGATGCAGGATGGAATACGTGTGGTCGATTGGCACAATGGAGTTTCGGATCTGCAGATGCGGATCGTCGCTCGGTCATACACTGATTTTTACGAAAGGTAGTTGGGTCCTAGGATAAAGGAAGATGCTAGACCGTATTCGGGGGAAGGTGATGATGGAGAGTAGTCGACGTGTTCTCTGAGGAATAGGGGTCCTCTAATCTGAACCACAGTTTCTCCTGTATCGAAATCCTCTTTCACTGTTATGTATGAAAATGTCGAGAGGACTACGTCACCTGAGATACGTTTCCACACCCAACGTCTTGTGCAAACAAAGTGTCGGTCGAGGCTCCAAGGATCCGTTCGTATTTTTCTTCCATGAGAGACCGAGTATTCGGAGTGTAAAAGGTAGCGAGGAAGAGGAAGTGGAATCTGTTCATAGTCACGAGGGGTTTCAGGAGGTTCAATACAAATTCAGGGGCGTGGGGTAGACAGAGTGAAGAGTAGGGTGTGATGAGGGAATTGTGAGGTGGGTGTATGGGAGTTCGTTCAAGTGTCAAGGTTGTCGGTACACTCAATAACCACCCAAGTCACACAGTACAAGAAAACCAGTTACAAGAGAGTAGATTCGATTAACAGAGGAAGAGAGGTAAAGAGATAGAGAGAAAGTAAGCTGACTAGGCTCTACACTGCGTAGTACAAGTACAGAGTGGAGACGAAGTGAACGAACTAAGGGATAGGTTACAAGGATCACAGGTATATACAGTGGCCAAAAAAATTGTCCACATGTTTGGCACATTTGGAAAGATTGCTGATTTAAGAGCTATTGAGCAGAACTCTCAAAACATGGCTGGTGGTAGCAAGAAAGCCTTTGATTAGAGCTACAATAATCTGTCTGTTTTGTCTTATTTGGCCACATATCTGTGGAGTTATGATTGATTTAAAATTGTATGTCATTTGGACAATTTTTTGAGTTGCCACTTCAAAATCATTATTGCAATAACCTGATGTGTTATACATGATGTCATGGGTGGAGCTGTACAGTAATGTGATGTATACACCACAATGATGTCATAGCTGCCAGCTGGAGCATACATAGCAACATACAGATGCTCTACAGCTTCTATGAAAATCATGGGGTCCCTCATATCAGCCCAGAAAGACAATCTCTACTCTCTCCTCCAAACTGCCCCTCCCTCTATCAAAATTTCAGCTCAGACTGAAGTATGAAAGCAGAGTGTTGCTTTTATAGGTAGAGAGACATGTTCTGATAAAGGAAACCATTGGATATAGCACTTTAGAAAGTTAATACCCAGCTGAAAAATGGCCACCTCTGGATCAACTCCCATATTATTAATGCTTTCCAGGATTTTGTTACTTAAGATGGTCATATAGTGTTTGCAATCTATCTTCCCCTTCATCTGGACCATTTTTACTGCTTACTGTTGCCCCATACCCTACCCCATCATGTCATTTTCTCTCTCAAATGTCATCATTTCTGTCACATCTTGCTGTACCATGAATTTATCTCTCTTTTCTCACACATGCTGGGGCATATTTGCCCCAAAATAATTGATTTTGGTCTTATCTGAGAAAATAACCCACTTCTAGCCTTCTACAGCCCGGTCTTTTTACATCTATGCAAACTTCAAGTGAGCCTTGCTGCAAGTCACTGTAAGTTTGCACTTGTTCTGTGTTTTGGAGATCGCCACAAGACATTTTTCAGGAATGTTTTGGCTGTTATAGGTTGGGACAGGTTGTCCAAGAAGAGCCTTGATGTTTCAGGCCACTTGTGTAGCAATCTGGCTTTACCAGAATGGA
The DNA here is from genome assembly GCA_013368315.1 of Tetrapyrgos nigripes. Taxonomy (NCBI): domain Eukaryota; kingdom Fungi; phylum Basidiomycota; class Agaricomycetes; order Agaricales; family Campanellaceae; genus Tetrapyrgos; species Tetrapyrgos nigripes. The sequence continues at coordinate 26,995 of JAACJM010000477.1, forward strand.
TTTTTTTTCCAATCTAACCTCTTCACAAGTAGTAGAGAGCCTCCTAGGACACCCTGCTGTATTGTTCTCATTGTCTGTATTTGACTTTTAAGCCACAAAAAGCAACTCTTGGCTTCCATACTCCAGTCTGAGCTGCAATTTTTGCAGATGGAGAGGCAGTTAAGAGGAGAGAGTAGAGATTGTCTTTCTGGGCTGATATGAGGGACCCCATGATTTTCATAGAGGCTGTAGAGCATCTG
>JAACJM010000478.1:0-26929 GCA_013368315.1 Tetrapyrgos nigripes
TATAGTCGAGGGAGATGATGATGCTCTTTCGAAGACGTACTCGTTCTTGGGTAGAAAGTGGGAGCAGAGGCAAATCGAACGTGTTTGCCTCGCATCACTGAATTGGGAGCTCGAGAATTTGGGAGATGTTTGGAGTTGGGATTTGGCAAGTAGTTTGGGGGCTTAAAGAAACCTCTAGCGTAACGTATCCGGAAAGGTACTGGGCCGCTAATCTCATATCATTTGGCGCGCATTCCAAATTCGGAACTCTACGAATAAAGTCGATTCCGCTGGGTACACCTTTGAAATAGGAGGCGCACAATGGTGTATTGCAATTTTCAGTGATATTTTTCCCCTTGAGATGTTTTCGGTATATCGAGGACGACGGAAGGGTACGAACTCCCGCTGATGGGGATTTGTGTTGGCTGTGGCTGACAAGCTTCGAGATTTCAGAACGCTGCGATCTGTACTTACATATAAGGCTTTTATTGACCTTTCCGTGAGAGCTTAAGCTCTAAACTTGGCGATGTCTATCTGCTACTCATTGGGATGAATCAATCACGCAAATCAATCAACCTTCCGAGTCCTCAACAGCTGAGATCCCGACGTATGGTTCTTCCTGGGCCATCTGCTGTTCAGCACTATCTCTATCTCCCATTAATAGCTGACTTAATTAGTGGCGAGGAACATTCGCCATGTACGTTACCTTCCACGTTGTTTCCCTTCCATCCTGTCATCGTGCACGTTCGTGTAATTTAGCCGTGATCATCAGACGGTACTTCTAAATAGGTACTTAGTCTCACTCTCGGGCACTGGCAGGCTAGCCGCCTCTCAGATGTGTCGCAGTCTCAGTCTTTGATTTTCACTGCAACTACTAGTAATATTTTTGAAATAGCGAGCGCCTCTAATGTCTGGAAATAATTGCCGTTCAACAGCTTTGTCTTCAAAAGCGGCTCCACGTTCAATTTACTTTGTTTCGGCTTCTTGAGGTCACCAAAGGTAGTTCGTCGTTCTTCCAATGCAAATGGTGGCACCGCCAATCCACAGAACAACTTGGTCGTTGTTGCCATTTCGAGCAGATCTCGGCTAACGTTCAAGCTCACTTTCGCTTCCGTTGGCCATGTCTTATCAAACACTTTATAAACTTTTGGCACCTTTTCATTATACCCTTTTTAGGAAATGATTTCCCTTTTACAGCTATTTCACTATCTATGCGGCAAGTCCAAAATTTTTTTTTCTCGATCACCTCAAGTGCCTTTCGGCTTTCAGAGGACCGGCCGGATACATATAAAGCCCCTGAGCAGTGTTGGGCTACTCCGATCGCTGCCCTAAACGATGTGGAGCCAACCAACTCTAGTGGAGCTCACTGCGTCGGGTGGTCCCGACACGGTCCGACTCAATGGTCGCGGCTGGATCGGGCTCTAGCAAGGCTCTTGACGTCGTCTGCGTCATCCTAAGATTTTTGAATGCACCGTCGAAGCCGCTACAAGCCGATCGAGCCCAGCTGATCGGCCTCGAAAAAAAAAAAACGATCATTCCGTACTTTTAGTGAAATAGCTGTAAGAAAAGTATTTGCAGTTGTTTGCCTAGTCCTTCTTCCTCTGCCGGCTTCCCAGCTATGTACCAGGAAGCCGGAGTGAAGCGATGGCCGCCGCGCTTGTACTTCTTATACTTTGTGAGCTTGAGTCCAGTTATATGTGGTGTTCAAAGTGTTAAAAAAATAAATTCGAGTTTTACCTTGCGAGTTTGAGGCTTTGCGATTTCCGAGGCTACGATTTTCGACTTGCGATTTTGAGGCTGCGATTTCCAACTTTACACTCTGTCACTCAGTCCCTACTTGCTTTAGAAACTGATGCTCAGAGGACATTAGATGGTAGTTAATAAACGTCTAATTCAAATGTACATGGAGAAATATAACGAAAAGAAAACAAGGAGGAACCAAACTATAGTCACTGTTATTCATGATGACCCTCACAACTCTGTCTTATACCCGTGCCGTATATGGCCGGGTGTCCTCCGAGATGCCCGGACACACATTTGCCCTCAAAACTGACCAAAAGTAGATAGTGCTATGGTACAATCGATATTGAATCGAGATTTGCTACTGATATCAGAATGATTCCTTGGTGAACTCCAAAAAATAGGTTGAAAATGGGTAAAATCTATTCATTCAGTACTCACCGCAACCATTTGATGCACATCGAAAATGATTCAGTGCACGAAGTAGTCGATTCAGGCTATGCCATCCGCTTGCCCAGCTTCCGACCGACAGTGGAGAGTTTAAAAGGGTAAAAAGTAGCTGTAGAGTAGCTGTAGAGCTCCTTCGAGCATTCCTCAGGCAACACGGTCGTAAAGATCGTATACGGACGGCGAACGGACGGTATACGCCCCGTATCTGTACCGTACACACAGTTTGCAAGAAGAAATACGGTACGGTTACGGGTAGTCCGTAAAAATACGACCGTAACCGTATACGGACGGTGGAGAGCCCTATCCACGATCTCGCTTCTCCCTTGCCTCCATTAGCTTTCTTGTTTCTCATCGTTCTATGGTGTACTTACTTTAATGCACTTCCTTTTCCTTCTTCAAAATGTCTTTGACAATTCTCATGTACCGCTCGACGGCTCACGCTTGCCGTCTTCCTGACTTCAGTGATGCGAGCAGTTCATATTGAGAAGACCGAACGAAAAATATACAAACTACAGGTAGGTTGTTTTCTTACAAGTTTAATAATGTGGTTAGTTGTAAGGGACCGGGCCACGAGAGTACAGGAAGAGGCTCGAACAAGGCCTAGCACCTTAGGGGGAACTATGGAGTTGATTCTGCTACGGAACAAGTAGCTAAATACAACGTATAAGTACCTAACGAATGAATACGATCAATATGGAAACAATACAAGTAAGAACTATGAAACTAGCGGGAATGATCACTGACTAGTTAGATATATAGGGAGTTTAGGGAGGTGATCATGACATTAGTGGAGCTGATATTCCTCCTCCTTCTTCTGGTCATGTATCAATTCAGACGAGGAGACACAGACCATGCGAAATCTTTGGGATAACTGCGAGAAATAAGTTCAGTGTCCAGCAATGTAAGGAAAGTTTTATGACCCACCAGAATGTCCCGTGAGAAAAGTACTCCTCGACGTTTTCGCGCTTTGCCGAGGTAGAGATCTTAAAACTTGCCAATAAGGAAGCAGCGGTGAGCCAAATCATATCGTTGGCCATGTATCTTCCAGGACAGACCCTGTATTCAATCATGATGCGCAACGTAAATAAGAAGTTGAGCACAAAGCAGGATCCGTACCTTCGACCAAACCCATATGCCAAAATGGAGTTGATGTCATCAAATTTACTGTCTTCGCGCAAATGTCTTTCGGGAATAAAGTCGTCTGGCTTCTCGAAAGTGGATTCATCATGTGTCATCGCCCTTGAGAAGTTCAATACACATCCCCGTCGTTAGGGCTATAGGACTCACCAGATATTGGCGTGGACTGAAGTTCCTACCCAACCAGTTAGTCGGAGGATCGATGTGCTTTGGGTCTTTGGCTAACCTTTAGGTATAAAATATCCGTTGTAAATAATGTCTTCCGAGGTGTCATGGGGTATACCTGCCGATGAGAACGAAACGGAAATGAATGTACTACCAGTCAACATACTAATTCATTGACCTACCCATTGGGCCTGCGGGGTGCCAACGCATCAATTCTCTGAGTATGGCCTCGATATACGGCAGGGAAGGGCGGTCTTCCAGAGTTGGCATTTGACCTCTTCCAAGGACATCATCTAGCTCTTGTTGAGCGCGTAATTGAGCATCTGGATAGCAGCTCATCGCAATGAAAAATGTGGAGATAACTGAAACTGTCTTGAGAGTTTCAACGGGTTCAAATTAGCGCATAGAGAGAGGATTAGAAGAGTACGAGACGAACTGTGTCCGCTGCCGCTGGGAATAAATGTACTCTCAGAAAATGGGCCAAGAACAGAAGTAAAGCTGTACTAACCGACAATTGCGGCAACTCCAAATTTTTTGAGCCTCTGCATTCCTTGATCGTCATCTGGATCAATATTGAATAGCAGGTTTGCGATCAAGGATGAGTTATGACTGTCTGGCCGCCGCTGGACCACAAAATTGTAAGAACCAAAACACTAATACAATGATGATAAGCTAGGCTCACCAAATCTTCCATGAGAGCATTCCAGGGTCTATCGGCACCCTCCTGAAATACCTCATGAAATGCAAGGTGATCAGCGACAAGCTGACCACCTGGAAGCCATGATGGTAGAAGATGAATAAATGGAATCTTTTTGAAGGCGCTCCATCCAGCTATCATACTGAAATCAAGAAGTTCGATCACTTTTCGGTTGCGAGCAGGCATGTCCTCCTCGCTGCTTGCAATTTCCAGACCATATACGCTTAAGAACATGATTTTTTGCGACAAACTAAGGCCATGCTTCAAATTCGTTATCGTGTTTAAAAGTAAAAGTCTGAGAAACCTCACCAGGAGATCTGGTTCCTAAGTGTATCTTTGGATGAGGGCAATCCAGCGATAAACTTATGAACCTCCTGAGCCTGTATTGACCATGTCTGGGTCGATGTCTCAGGACCAAGATTCTGATGAAAAATCTTGCGAATCTTCCTCCATTCGTCCGAATATGGCATGAGACCTGTAAAAGATACAGTCAAACTTCTACAATGAGATGATCATTTGCCAATACTTACCAAAGAAAGTCGTTCATTCCAGAGCTAATTCAAGAGTTTAACGCTATGGATTATATTCTTTTGACTGCATGAGACTCACATTTTATCTAACTGAGTATGCGCTCGGTCCCCCGTCTGCTTGGATTGCTTATCAAGGATATCTCTGGCAGCCTCCAGAGAATTGATGATGAGGTAGTGTTTTCCGAAGCGACTGAAGTGGATGAGATCTCCTGATGATTTCAAGAGCATATGATAGAATCAGCTCGGAACCAATCATACTGATAGCACTGTCGGACACACCGTATTTTTTTCCCCCAGTTCATATACGTGAGCCATGCTTTCCTCATTGGAACGGTAGTCACTCCGAGGTACCATATCCCTTTTGGTCCAGGAGGATACAGTGGATGTCGAGGTTTTGAATACATGACGACGACAGCATAAAGTACCAGCACCGTTCCCACCAGCAGCGCAGTCGTTAGGTCGAGGTATGACAACATAGGCTGAAGAAAGATGGCGTACAACTTACTGTACGATCAATGACTGGGCAATATCTTATATCTTCATTCTTCAGGTGGCATGATCCCGATAGAAACACCAACTCACTCATGCAATAAACAATATTTTTGTATTGAACCAAATAAAGCAGTTTAGCCGGTTACTTCGAAGAGTGACTCCACCAACGTGTCAAGGCTGGCCATCCCGAGAACCATGGCACGAGCTGGGCTCTGTCGTCAGTGGCAACTGGTCCTGAAGGCGATGGGCTCCATTTCTGAATTAGAGAAGTCCCACAAAGGGCGCCAATGGAGCGCTTGATAAGAGATGGTGTCACCTGTCTTCATCCGATGCAACCGGTCCTGGGGGCGCTAATTGAGCGCAAGCTGTTAATCCATGGTCTTTCTTTCATTAATCTCATTATTCGTCACTGGTAGGTATCAAATAGATGGTGCCACCTGTCTTCACCGGCAACCGGTCCTGGATTTGACAGAGGGCGTCAATTGAGCGCTAGCGGTCAGTTCATGGTTTTTTATATCTCATTATTCGTCACTGGTTGTCTCGGTTTCTCCCGCTATGCACATTCATATGCTGCAATAGTCTACGCGGGTTTACTTGCAGCCGCCGAATTTTGGGATGCCTCTTTCTACTAAATACTTACTGTATGCTGCAAAGCAACAACACGATATGGTTCTCGTTAACTATAATTTTGTGGTAAATTAAAGGAAGCACATTCTCACCCCAACGCGCGTTCTAGCACTCGCCGCTTGCGATCATCTAGTGCTCATCAACTTCTTTCATGTTGGTGAATTCACGGCTGTTATCGCAAAGTTGATTCTTGAAAACTGCTCTTCCTTTTTTTTGGCTGTTCCTACCCAGAGAATCTGAATACATTTTGACATGGGTCGAAGACGAACTTGAGGGACAGGTACGTCTTATCGGGACAATCTGAGTCGAATTTGATTGCGGATGTAATGCTCAATTTGTTCAGGTAAAACATACCCAGTGTACTCTATCTTTGACTCTCAGTTTGACGTGTACACGTCTTATCGGAACAATCCGAGTCGAACTTTCATTGTGGATTTGGTGCTCAACTTGTTCAGGTAAGACATACCCAATGTACTCCATCTTTGACTCTATGTAAAATTGTACCCGCAGCTTTCGAAGCAATGCCCTATCGTCTGGGTTGGGTGCCACCATCGACAATCGCGAAAGTACCTCTTCCCATAGCTATTCCTATCCAGATGATTTGAAAACCAACTCCACTTGTGGCATCAAAGTCGTATTAAAGTCGCACAGCAGCATCTCCCGCACTCGTCACTCGATGAGTCATGAATTGACTTGACGGACGTCTTGGATTCGGACGAGACGTGCCTCCGGTACGAATGTTGTCTGTAATCTGCCTATCCTTGGAGAGCTCTTCGACTATAAAATACTATAAAATACTGTCTTCAGGTTGCAGCCACATTCATCCATCGAATCGCCATGGCTCCATTCCACTCTAAAGTCATCGACCCCACCGCAGCTCATAGTCCTTACACTCAAGGCAATAGCTCAGTATCTGCCCCTGGGTCTACTGCTGCATACTTCATTTTCCTGCGCGTCCAGACTTGCGAACCAGGTGCTAGCAATCCCATCACTCAAGCCATCCAGGAGACTATCGCAAAATGCTCTACTCCCGGCTCAAAGGCCCAACGAGCAGCATTACAGCGCCACACCAATCCCACAGGAAATCTCTACGCGATGATGTTCAGTAGGAGTGAGCAAGATCGCTTGCCTATAGCGGTGAAGTTCATCGAGTTTCTTTGTATCTTGGACGGTGAATTCTTTCTCGGCTTCTGGTACCAATGAATGATCATCGAACTTATCATAATACTCTTCATATCCGCAGATGTCATGGAAGCACTGCCTTACGAACAGTCCATTCGAGAGCACGACATCCTCTGTCAAGTAATCACCGGCGCCACAGATGAACCAGTCAGCTATAGCGGGACTAGTGAATGCCTCGCCGGGATGATCAAGTTCTTGACTGAGATCAAGAAGTCTGTCCTTGACCTCGGAGTCAAAGAGGGAAGTGTACTTCTCACCGACTTTGAGAGAACTCTACGCCAGCGGGAGTGTGCTCCTGCGACCTTCTCTAGTCTTGAAGAGTACCTTCCTTACAGGCTTCATAATTTGGATTGGTAGTAAGTACCTCATCTTTTCCATACGTCTATCTTCTGACACATCATTTCGCTATCAGCTTTGCTTGCCTCCTCCTTCGCTGGTCAATGAACTTATCTCTCTTAAACACGGCAGGGTTATCCGACTTTGAATCCCTTACCGGAGAGATCGCAGGCTTAAACAACGATTACTACTCCTGGAACAGGGAAAAGGCGCATTATCTCAACTCGGAGTCACAGAGCTGTGACAGGATTATGAACGCTGTTCCTGTGTTGGTGAGAGAGCATTCCGTGCAGGAGGCAGAGGCGAAAGACATGTTGAAGGAAATACTGATAAAGAGGGCTGAAAATGTGGTGCAATTTCAGAAAGAGCTTGGAAGTTTGGAATGGAACGGAAAGTCGCAAGAGAAGGACACAGAGGGAATGAAGCAGTATGTTGAGGCACTGGAGAATTTGACAGCTGGATACGCGTTTTGGTGCTCTACTTGTCCGAGATACTATGTTTTCTGAATATGGCGTGTTCTGTACCACTAAATTATGTAGACGGTTGACTCTACTTTGAGCTTAAATAAAAAGTTATTCCAAAAACCGTATCATCATGATTATGATGTTATAGCGTGGCTGAAGATGTACCATGATCCGTTAGTTTTGACGCCGACGGAAAAGGAGAATCAATAGAAGGAACTCGTAGTTATCTCGCACCACAATCCACTGCTGGACAACTGCAATCATCGCTCTCTCTTCATAAACTAGCTTCAGCGAACTCAAATGACTACCCAATTTCATCCTGTCAGCTCCAGCTAGTGAATCTTTGCACGAAGACATATCAAAGAGAGGTAACATCGACGCCTTGCGCATGCGAACTATTCGGTCCAGATTGAGGCCCAAACCGAGACGAAATCATCCTCCTGTTACGAGGCCCTTTTAAGGGACTCGTCCTCGACTCCGACCGAAGGAGCTGGGAGTGTTCTCCAACCGAATGACATCATGCGGTGTCGCTGCCGGGAGTTTGAATTTTGACGGCCAGCTCCGAGTGGAACTTCGAGTACCCAGCCGTTTTAGGAGAGGGGACAAACAAAAAAAATACAAGGAACAAATAAATAACCAAACAGCAATCCCCGGTCCTAAACGGATTGCTTTGGTTCTTTATTTGTCCTTTGTATTTTCTTATTTGCCCCTGCCCTAAAAACAGCTCAACAGTGTATCGACGACAGCGACCACCTACGTGGCAGTGCCAGTCTCAGCTCTGCCTCCAACCATGTACATTGATACCTACTGTGCAAGATGCAATAGAACCTACCCGTCAGCCCTCTCGTCACTCGGATACTGTTGGGAGGATGCACCAGTCTGGCTCTTCAAACGTGCTTGAAGACATTGGCGACTCTTTACTTTGCTGCTGAATAAAAGGACGACGGAAGGTCTGTCTTTAGGAATCCATACTGGTTGAGAATGGCAGAGGACTGCGGAGAGGTAGATACGGTGAGTTCTCATTTCATTGTGTCTTCCATCTAAACTTGACTCAGAACTCTTCCCAGCGTGTCAGTTATTACAGCAAATTAGCTAGAACAAGAACGTTTCACGCTTCACACCAAACCCATCCTCAAAACACCTAGCATTGCAAAAGCAAATTCTTCCACGGAAGACCTCATCAATACTCTGGTCAGCAGGTTAACTGGCGGCATTCGTTGCTATTCCGTTTGGGACGTCCTCATCCTCAAACTTCGCTTCTACGTGTCTCGTATCTCTTCCAAGTGTCCTCTGCAACGCCATCAACGACTGTACAACCAACGCGCGTAACAATACTCCCGATTCTCCGCCGCGTATGCCTTTTCCTTCCTTGGCATATGCTTTACAACCTACCCCAACCCACTGTCGCTGTCGTCTCAGGGTACACCCTCGAAGTTTCACCGATCCTGGTCCCGTTGAGCAGGTGCGAGCTGGGTGGAGATGAAGAGCAGGAACGGGAGGTGGGTAGTTACTTTTATTCTTTCTTTTATTTGGCTCTTGAGATACCATCGTTAACGCTAACCCGTCTCTCCTCATCTAGGCTCCTCGCATATCTACACACAAACCAAGACCGAAACAGGACAAGGTCCATGCAATGACACGATGAATCTTCAAGCACTCGATTAGGCGGTTTGCGCTGCTGTAGCTCAGCGGGGAAGAGGGATGGTCGGGTGGTTGATGCGATGGAAAGTTGGGGTTGGGATTGGGACTGGGATTGGAATGTTTCGTTGGAAGATCTAGCGTTGCTCTGGTCGTGAGGTTGAGGTGAGAGGGTGTTTTTCTTTTTGTAGGAGCATTCGGGCGTGTGGTTTTCGTTGTCGTTGTCGGTTCCTCTCCCCTTCTTCCCTTTCTGTCTCTTGTTTATCTTTTCGTTGTACGTTTTCCGTCTTCTTCTCTCCTTCTCTTCCTCTCTTCCTCTCTTCCAGACCTTTCGTCCATCCATCCTCGCAACTTCATTTTCCTACTAACGCTGGTACATTGCTATATCACCTTCCCGGCGCTCTACGCTCTACCCTCCACCCTCCACCGCAGCGATTCCCCGCTACAGCCTACGGTTTCCCACTCCTGACTCCACGCTCCCCGTTACCTATTGTACCTCTTAGAAGCTACCAGACTACCTACCACCTTGAGCTTTACTCTCTCTTTTTTATCTCTCTAATGCTCTACTGAGCACCTTCCCTTCACCTACCTGCCTGTACCTTTACCCTACGCTTTCACTTCCCCTGTCACCGTCGCATTCTCTGTCCCCACCTTTTTGACCTTTTTGATCTTTCTTTCTATATTGACACATTATGACAGATTTCGAGATACTCAACGCTCTTACGCAGGTACACCTACTCTGATACTCTGATACTCTACCATCACCCGGTTTCGTTCCCTTTCCCGTTTACGTTTAAACCAAGTTGTCTCGGTTGAAGCATTCTTTTTTGGTCCTTACACTCTAGCTTAATTCTTACTTATAGGTTTTCAATACAACTTTATCGTGTTTTTTTTTTGTCCCCTTGTGCTTCGTCTTCTGCAAGTCTTCTGCCTCTGCCTCTGCTTCTTTCGCCTCGGTCCTGGCTTTCTCTCTTCTCCGTTTCCCGTGTTTCCGTGTTTCATTCCCAAATGACAAGGAGGTCTATGAAGACTGGGAGGGGGATGGGTTATTTCTGGGATTCATCATTCGTTAAGCGCTGACTCGAGTCACTAATCAGTGGTGTCCGGTATGAATAGCGCTCCACGTACCAAATCTTGAGATCTTGGGACGGATGACTGATTGAAGAAGCAAATCGGACGAGTCAAATGAAAAGTGGTGTCCAATGACGTTACAAATTACAATTGGTGGAGGCCTTACTAGTACTAGAATCGTAGTATTAACTGGTTTTGAGTCATGGTCCTGCCCCGCTGCGCTCCACTCTTGTGAAAACCGACTGTCGTTTGACAGTTGGAAGGTGCATTATCTGATATGAGTCTGACGTACAAAGTACTACTACAGCTACTTGGCAGTGCATGTCCACTGATTCCAAGCCGCCACAGCACTCCCTAACAGGCTGGCCGCTGCCAGATGAGTCCGATTCTCAGTCTGAGCTCTACTCTAGTCATCTGATATCTGGAAATAGCGAGCACTTCTAATGCCTGGAAATAACGTCGTTCGACAGCTTTATCTTCAAAAGTGGGTGAGTCCCAAGCATAATTTACTTTTTTTCGGCATCATCAACTCACCAAAAGCTAGCACACCTCCACTCATTCAATGAATGCCAATGCCATTATGTGGCACCGCCAATCCACAGAATAACTTGGGTCGTTGGTGCCATTTCGAGGAAATTCTTGGCCAACGTCTAAGCTTACTGTTCGTGCTCTTATACTTCGTTAGTCTAGTGTACATCTTCTAGATGTCATACATTAACTCATAAGCATAGCCACATACAATGGTACATCCGAGTACATACAGTATCAGACTAGTGAGTGGGGAAATGTAAGTACATAAGTAATATACACGTCAAATACAATTCAAACAATACAATGCAAGATATCGAAAAGCGAAAGATCCGGGTATCAAAGCATGGGGAATCAAAATCAATGGCAAAAAGCTGGGGGAAAGACCCAAATCTACTTCGTGACATTGAAAACCCAACTCCTCCCCGTACCTGTACTCGACACCCCCAAGGAACGCGTATGTCCGGCCAAAAAATCGACCCTCCTGACCCCTCCATGCCTTTCCCTATACGCCGCATAGTCATCCCGTATCCTTCCATGCCTCCGCTCATACGCAGCATTCACACGCTTGAGGTCAGAAGAAGACCTAATCACTCGATACTCTTCAGGGGTGACGGGATTCCTCAACGTGTGGTATACCGCATTCAATACATCCGCCACCGTAATAAATACCCTGTTCGATGAAGGCGTTACGGTGACGGGCCAGGTAACGTGGGGAATGGATAGAGTCATCGATGATACCGGAGGCTCAATGGCTGATTCGGCCAGTGAACGCGTGGAGAGACGGGAACTGGAGAAGGTGATTGCATTAAGAGGAAGGCTGACGTCGAAATGGAGAGTGGGGTGGTTGGAGTAAGCTAGAAGGCTATGGATACGTGAGGTTCGACTGGAGTAGGTGGAAGTTGGGTGTGGACTATGATTTGAATACCCGGGGGTAGTATATCGAGGGAGATGATGATGATACTCTCTCGGAGAAGACGTGCTCGTTGAGCTTGGGCTTGGGTAAAAAGTGGGAGCAGAGGCAAATCGGACGTGTCTGTTTGGCATCGCCGAGGGTGGAGAGCTCGAGAACTTTGAAAGTTGGGAGGTAAGCGTGAGCACTGAGCTGGCAAGTAGAGGAGGGGTATGGGGGGGTTAAATACTAACAAGGTAGATCTCTAGTATGACGTATACGGAAAGGTACTGTTCCGCAAATTTCATATTCTTTGGTAGAAAGTTGGAGTAGAGGCAAATCGAGCGTGTTTGCCTCGCATCACTGAATTGTGAGCTCAAGAAAGTTGGGAGATGGTTGGAGTTGGGATTTGGCAAGTAGTTTGGGGGCTTCAAGAAACCTCTCATGCCGAAAAGACAAAAATATCCACTCGACGGATAGATCACATTACTACTACTGATATAAGATATATCTGTAAAAAAAGTGTGTTTCTGTACGCCTTTCTGCCGAGCGGATATTTTTGTATTTTCGGCGTGTCTAGCATGACGTATCCGGAAACGTACTGGGCCGCCAATCCCATATTCCTTGGCGCGCATTCCAAATTTGGAACTCAAAGAATAAAGTCGATTCCACTGGGTACACTTTTGAAATAGGAGGCGCACAGTGGCGTATTGTAATTTGCAGCGATATTTTTCCCCTTGAGATGTTTTCGGTATGTGGAGGACGACAGAAGGGAACGAACGCTGGAATAGGGATTTCACCCTATTCCATAGTCGGAAGCACGCCACAAGAGGGCATTTGGGACGATTAGTCAGCAGTTTGCACGTATTTATCTAGAGCCTGGCTAGAGCCAGACCTTGGGTGGTAGAGTACATTATCAACGACTACATTGCTACTCTTAGTCGATCTCTTGTTCGGCCTACTCCAACGCTAGGCTGATGGGGATTTGTGTGGGATGTGGCTGACAAGCTTCGAGAATTCAGAATGATGCGTGAGAGCTTAAGCCCTAAACTTGACGATCTCTACCTGCTAATAACATTCTACAACAGATCAGCTACTCATTGGGATGAATCAATCAACATTCCGAGTCCTCAAAAGCTGAGATCCCGACGTATGGTTATTCCTGGGCCATCTGCTCTTTAGCACTGTCTCTATCTCCCATTAATAGCTGATATAATTAGTGGCGAGGAACATTCGCCATTTGCAAGCGCACTATCACATGTACGTTACCTTCCACATCGTTTCCCTTCCATCCATTTGACTGCCATCGTGCACGTTCGTGTCATTAACCGTGATGATCAGATGATACTTTGAAATAGATAGATACATGGCGTGGTCCCATTGAGGAACTACCAGTTTACAGGTCATAAGCAGTACACGAAGGATCCAAAGTTAATAACTCGTTGCCCCAATTCTACCCCCCCTTATGCCTTTCTCACAAGGACCAACTGAGCCAATCTTCCTTCGACGCAGCGAGAGGGTTCTACTATGGGAAGGTGTCTTGGAGTGTAAAGAAGGCCACTTCGGCGGACAGTGTACTAGTGGACTATGGATGATACACAGCTGTCCTTGACCAGATGGAAGAGACCTCATCAATGTATTTGCTGACTGTCGCCTTGGATTAGCTGCATTTCTCACTACACACATCCAAAAAGTCATATACAACCAGGATAGCTGTTATGACAGAAGTCGTACTTCAAGGTTTCGCCTTTTGTTTGTTTGTTTGTTGAGCCTTTCTATCGAAGAAAGGTTTGAGCAGGACTTCAGAAGATGAGTATTACTCGAAGTAAGACTTGTAGAAAGATGTATAAGGTTGAGCTGGGGAATCTAGCTCAAAGAATCTTCTACCTATATACAAGAATGTCTTGTAACTACAAGTCAGAGTACAATGTCTGCTAAGCATGTAAATTGTCTGTAATAGCTATGTCAAACAGCATGTAAGTAATAAGAGACATGCATACAATGCATGTATAAGATGAGAGCAAAGGAAACATGCATATCACTGGGTGCAAACACTCGTAATTCCTTGGATATACTGAGGAATTATATAAGACTTACACTGGTACACTCAATATGTAAGTCCACTTGAATTACTGAAGTATTACCAGGGACCACTGTGAGACTTCATGCCTTACAATGGTCATATATAATTGTTCTATTTTTTTTGGTCTCTGGTAATACTTCAGTAAGTCCAGTGGACTTACATATTGAGTGTACCAGTGTAAGTCTTATGTAATTCCTCTGTATATCCAAGGAATTACAAGTGTTTGCACCCAGTGTATGATGCATGTAAACAATGTGTGAATAATAGTAGACATGCATACTAAACATGTGAGAGAGAAAGCAAGGATAAAGCATGGTGAACAGAAGGGAAACATGTGTTAGATAAGAAAGATGAAATGAAGTAAAGAAAAGAAAGAATGAGTCAAAGAGTCTTATAGAATAGGGGTGAGAAATTGTAACAATAGCTTTTTTAGGGTTTCAGATACCTTATTAGATTTTTTTGGCTTTTTAAACCCCCAGCTAAGTGCTCTAAGCAAGTACAAGTGCTGCAAAATGACCAACTTTTTTTTTAATAACATACTTATATACTCATGATTATCGAGGATCTGGCTGTGAAAAAATTAGAAAGATACCTATACATGTCTCAAGCACATTCTGTTGATCTCCAAGGCACATATCTGCTTGTTGAGGCAAGCCGAGTTGAGGCAAACAGAGAGCAGGGCTCATAGAAAGCATGGGAAGTGACATTGGGTAACCCCAAACAACGTCAGGGACGAGCATTTCTCAATGTTGAAGGTCCTAACACATGCATATTGATTTTTCATTATCATTCAGAGAGCTTATGAGCTGTTTACCTAAGTTTGCAATGCACCATTGCACATGGGTAGCAATAGAGAGCAACAGTTAGTTGGACGTGTTGGGTAATGGGCTGGTCTGCACCTAGCATGCACCTGGCCTGCACATGATGTCATACGTGCAGGCCACCCTGATAGATCTGCGAGTCACTTCTCGATGTGCATGCCAGTTTCCAAGTCATACATGTACAAAATGTACAAAATTTGCTGTTTTAAGAACTTGCAAGATTAGATACAGGCCATAGGTTCAGATATTCTTTAGAATTTATTTTTACATAGTGGACGAGAACTTGAATGAAATTTCAGTGGCATGCACACACAGCCACCAACATGCTGGTACACAGTGGTGACCTGCACAATTCTACACACTGTGCACCATTGACATTTAGCTAAGATGGACCACTGTTTCCAGATCTGACATGCATTGCATGAGAGCATGCTTCAGTGTTTCAATCTCCCTTGCAGAAGCACATAGTCTTTGGTTGGGGGGGGATTGGGGGTTGACTCCAACCCAATCATACACTCACAAAGATATGTTGCCCAAATAGCAGGAAAGTAATTGCTCTACAATGTTTGCCATCCTGAACTTGCACAAGATAGTGCCATAGTGTCTGGATGCATACTTTAGGTGGGTCTTGAGGCTGAGGTTCTAGTCAGTTGTGTAGGATATATGTCTGCAAGAGTAGAAGGATCTGTTCTTGTAGAGAATTATCTGATATGCATGTCAAGGTTGTCGATACACTCAAATAACCACCCAAGTCACACAGTTTGAAGACAGATACAAAGCAGTAGATTGAGAGATAGAGATAGAGGAAGAGAAATGAGTAAGCTGACTAGGCTCTACACTGCATAGTAATAGTATGGAGCAGAGACAAAGTGAACAAACTAAAGGATTAGCTAGAATGTCTAGTGATTTATATAGAAGAGCAATGAATAGATGATAGGAAAAACATAGGAGAAATAGGAGAAACATAGGAGAAAGTGGAGAAATGTAGGAGAAAGATAGGATCAATAGAATGGAAGATTGATTGATAGTTATTATAGAGTTTGACAGGTTCTATAAGGTTCAAAATCAGTAATATAAGGTTTAAAAGGTTTATCAAGGAAATGCAATAGATGAATGATCAGGAAATGGGTTCAATAATGAAGTAAAAGAGGAGGAAGGAGGGCAAAGAACTGTAGCAGTTCTTGACAATGCAGATAATCTTCTTCTGCAGATCTTGTATGTCCACAGATAACATAGCTCTTAGATGAGGTGGTTGTGGGCCAACACTAACATGTTGTGAGTATGAGGCCTCAAGTCTGTAATGTGGACGACATTGAGATGGTGTAGTTATGGGATGTTGGGCAGCAAAAATAGATGACATTGGGCCATAGTGGAGATGAGAAACCACGATAGATAAATGATGTTAAGCCATAGTCAATAGGCAGAATTGACCTGTAATCAATATCCAGAGTTGATAGGTGAGAATAATTGTACCAGAGCAATGAAGCAGAGATGAGGGGTACAAGGAAGAAATGTCCAGGAGGACACATTGAACCCAGCTGTATCACTCAGAAACACAGATTGGATTGCCAGCCCAAGGGGTGAAAATGACTGATAGATGATCAATGATTGACCTTGGGAAAAATTGGAGGGAAGAAGTTGAGCAAGCAGAAAGGGAGTGTAAATGACTCATCCTCATTTTATTTGGCCTCGTAACTTTACAAACACAATCAATGCTAATATTGATTGACTTTGACAGGCCTTGAATATTGTATTTGATAATTGGCACACTAGCAGTAAGCAATGCTCACCTGAGGACTCACAGGTATGAATAGAAGTATTGATTTTGATAAGAGACTACAGAAACTTGAGGCATTGGTAGCAACAACCTTTTATACAGGACTAATCACTAATTGTAAACTTCATGCAAACTTGTGAACATTGTTCAGAACAACATGTCAAGAGTTACAATTCCATAGAACCAGGAAACATAATTGCTTTTCAGGATCAAAATAAACTGTCAAGGTCACTACTACACTCGATGATGGAACCACCCAGGTCATACTAAGATGAGATTGGAAAGAGAGAAAGATATAGATTGAAAAAGACAAGTAAGCTGACTACGCTCAACACTGCACAAGTAGTAATATGGAGTGGAGACAAAGTGAACAAACTAGAGAACTAACTACTAAAGCCTGCTAGTATATATGTAAAAGAACAATGAATAAGTGAGAGAGTTTTATGAAAATAGTACAGGGACAAGAATGACAATGTGAAAGATAGGTGGTAAAAATAAGACTGCGACAGATATTATAGTGTTCAAAGTCAATGCTATAAGGTTCAAAAGGAGTATGAATCAAAGAATAATAGAAATGAAAGGAAAAGTGTTAACAAGGGAATGCAATAGACAAGTGATGGAGAAATGGGTTCAATGATGAAGTAAAGGAAGAAGAAAAAGGAGGGCAGAGAACTGTAGCAGTTCGTGGCATAAACTACATATTCCAGAAGAATGGTCAGTATATCTGAGAGTCAGCTGATTTATTTTCCATAAATGGAAAGGGAATTTTAGGGTCCTCTTGAAAAATAGTGAAAATAGGATCTATCCCATCTGCTCCTCTCTGTATCAAGAGGTCATATATTTGTTGATTGCTGTTAATTGCAGCAGCCTGAATTGCACTTCCATATTTTCCACCTCGGGAGTTTATATCTGCTCCATTATCAAGTAGTATTTCTACCAGTTTGACATAGTTATAATCAGAGAGTAAGTCAGAGTCTGCAACAGAAGCTGCTTGGAGAGCAGTGCCATATTTGCCTCCTTCGATATTGACATTTGCTCCCTTCTCAAGCAGAAACTTGACTATGTCTACTTCTCCTCCAGATGAAGCAGCCTGGAGCACATTGCCATATTTACCACCCTGAGCATTGACATCTGCCCCATTCTCAAGTAGAACCTTGACTATGTCTATACTTCCTCTCCATGAAGCAGCTTGGAGTGCATTGCCATATTTACCAGCCTTTGCATTGATATCTGCCCCATTCTCAAGCAGAAGCTTAACTATGTCTACACTTCCTCCATATGAACAAGCCTGGAGTGCATTGCCATATTTACCACCCTGAGCATTGACATCTGCCCCATTCTTGAGCAGAAAACTTGACTATGTCTACACTTCCATCATATGAAGCAGCCTGGAGTGCATTGTTATATTCTCCACCCTGAGCATTGACATCTGCACCATTCTCAAGCAGAACCTTGACTATGTCTACACTTTCCTTCCATGAAGCAGCCTGGAGTGCATTGCCATATTCACCGCCCTGAGCATTGACAGCTGCCCCATTGTTGAGTAGAAGCTTGACTATGTCTATACTTCCTCTATATGCAGCAGCCTGGAGTGCACTGCCATAGTTTCCACCCTGAGCACTGACACTGGCTCCATTCTTGAGCAGAAATTCAAACTATGTCTACACTTCCTCTATATGAAGCAGCCTGCAGTGCATTGCCATATTTTCCACCATGAGCATTGACATCAGCCCCATTCTTGAGCAGAAGGTTGACTATGGCTATCTTTCCTCGATCTGAAGCAGCTTGGAGTGCACTGCCATATTTACCACCCTGAGCATTGACATCTGCATCATTCCCAAGCAGAAACTTTACTATGTCTATACTTCCTCTATAGGCAGCAGCCTGGAGCGCATTGCCATATTTACCACCCTGAGCATGGACATCTGCCCAGTTCTTGATCAGAAACTTGATTGTAGCTATACTTCCTGTACATGAAGCAGCCTGGAGTGCATTGCCATGTTCTCCACCCTGAGCATTGACATCTGCCCCATTCTCAAGCAGAAGCTTGACTATATCTACACTTCCTCTGTGTGAAGCAGCCTGGAATGCATTGCCATATTCACCACCCTGAGCATGGACATCTGCCCCATTCTCAAGCAGAAGTTTGACTATGTCTACACTTCCATCACTTGCAGCAGCCTGGAGTGCAGTGCCATATTTGCCACCCTGAGCATTGACAGCTGCCCCATGCTCAAGCAGAACCTTGACTATGTCTACACTTCCATGACATGAAGCAGCTTGGAGTGCATTGCCATATTTACCACCCTGAGCATTAACGACTGTCCCATTCTCAAGCAGAACCTTGACTATGTCTACACTTGCTCCACATGAAGCAGCCTGGAGTGCATTGCCATATTTACCACCTGAGCATTGACAGCTGCCCATTCTCAAGCAGAAGGTTGACTATGGCTATATTTCCTCTATATAAAGCAGCCTGGAGTGCATTGCCATATTCTCCACCCTGAGCATTGACATCTGCCCTATTCTCAAGCAGAAGCTTGACTATGGCTATTGTTTCTTCATATGAAGCAGCCTGGAGTGCATTGCCATGTTCTCTGCCCTTTGCATTGACATATGCCCCATTCTCCAGCAGAAGCTTGACTATGCCTACTTGGTCAAGGTATACACCAGCCCAGAGTGCATTGCCATATTCTCCACCTTGAGCATTGACATCTGCCCCATTCTCAAGCAGAAGCCTGACTATCTCTATTTGTCTGAAGTATGTAGCAACTTGGAGAGCATTCCCATATTTACCACCTTTTGCATTGATATCTTCCCCTTTCTCTGTCATTGACAATATCATATTAGGCAAATTAACCATGCTGGCATAATAAAATGGAGGAGCAGACCCTGCAGCAGGCCAAACAAGATAATAACTGGCTGAGATATTCATCCATGCCAAGCATGACATATTTGTATCAGTGAGCAAATGTAAACTTAAAGACTTGAGTGGATCTTCCAATGCTTGTAAATTTCTGACATGTTCTGTCCATCTTTTTGCAGCATAATCTGCCAAAGGGAACTGATTTTGAGATATATATCCATCTTTTCCACAAACCACTAGATAGATCAAACAAGATTGAGCAATGAATTCATGTGCCAGCTGATCATTTATCTGAAAAAGCTTGGCTGAGCTTGCTTTGATTTCCTCTGAAACAATATATTCCTTCACTGATGGATGTCCCAGTTGTAGGATATCCTCCTTTTGACCATACCAGCGAGTCACTTCTTGGACTACAACTAATGTTGAGCTTATAATGTTGCACAATTCATTTTCTTTTATTGGCTCAGGATCATCTAAAGTTTGTTGCTCAAAATCAATGCGAAATATTTCTGGCAGCATTTCCATAGTCAACTCGTCATATCCAAATAAAAGCCATTTCAATATGGCCTGTGCATCCTCTTTATGCTCTTTTTTTGGTAGCATTCAACGCCTGCTCATAAGTTTCCTCCAAGGTTTTTGGTAGACTTTTCAGGGCCTTCCTGATGGCTCGCCATGATCCTAGCTGCTGAAAATATTGAATTTGGCAATCCACCCATCGAATCCTTCATGGTATTATTGAACAAACACATTTAATCAGAAAAATAATACTTACTGTCCATGGGAACCATGCAACAGGGCCTCTGTTACTTCATTGTTGATCTTGACAAATAATGGCCTGGATTGAAGAGATTGTTGGATATATATCTCTATATCTCCTTCTACAATTTCTGTGTTGAGAGATATCTCGTAAGTACCAGCACTCATCCCAACATGATTAGCTGGATATCTGCAGGTGAAAAAAATATGAATTTTTATGCCTAGTCCCAGGAGCTGTTGGATAAATTCTGTTACTGAATGCTGGTCTTGAATTTCACATTCATCAAATGCATCTATGAAGATGTATGTAGATGAAGATGTCTGCTTTAGCAGGTCCAACAGCTGGCATTTGAGTCCTTCCTGAGCTGTATCTCTCATAATGATCCATCAACTGAGCTCGATTGAATTGAAGGCCCATATCCAGCATAAGAGAAGCAAGCATTCCTCTGTAAGTGGCCTTGGCTTTGCTCTGATCTCGAGTATCAAAATAGAAATAGAGGACATGATGATTCCCAGCCATAAGACTAGCAATGGCCTTTGGTGCTTAAAGATTCAAAAGTTAATGATTTTACATACATTTTCTGTTTGAAAGTCAGAATACTTACAGCAGGAAAGTCTTTCCAGAACCGGCTAAAGCAGAATCTGATCAGGAAATTGATCTGCATTAAATGAAGTCAAGCTTTACCCTTGCCTTGAAGCCAGAGCAGCCCTCCTTTTTCCTTCCATTCAACCAATCTGGAATCTTTGAGGAGCCACTCTCCAGTGCCTTTTGTCATCTTATCATGTGCAGCATTGAAATTGATGGATGAATCAGGTGCATTGATCCATTTCTTAATTTCAGACACTACACAAAATATTATCATTCAACAAATGACAAACCTTGACAAAACTCACTGTTTCTACTGCAAATATTTTCATTGATTAATGATGGTGTTTTAATCTCAGGGCAATAATTTCATCCACACCTTGATACTGATGGTTATCAATGTATCTCTGGTTGTTGAACGTATTGTACGTATTATAGGAGTGCTCAATCAGACTGTTGTTGTTAGTATTGGTATTATAAACAATTCCCCCATGGGAGGAGTGAGATTGTTGTCTGAGAAAAAGAGTCAGTATAATAGGTCAAGTCTTCTCTGAAGTACAGTTGAATGATTCTGTGTTATCAACACACACCCGGTTGCATTTGCCTCCTTGTGCTTTCTTTAGCACCCATTTCACTCAAATGACGGTTGATGGCAAAGCACAATAAGTTTGAAAAGTGTCTAAAGTCACATGAGTGTTTATGAGAAGCGCAATGAACCACCAAAGATAAGCTCTTGCTAAAGACTGCTGACCTTGATATAATACAGTTTGAGTGCCTAGGTATACATACATCACATGAAGAGTGTCAAGATGTGTTGTCAATCTGGATGCTCGAGACTAGCTTAGATAAGATCTTCAAGTATGACGGTCGTCCCTTTGGCACAGTTTAGTCTTTAGTGCAAGAAGTTTGAAAAGTCCAAATTCACATGAATGTTTATGAGAAGCGCAATGAAGCATCAAAGATAAGGTCTTGCGAAAGACCTGCTGGCTATGTAGATAAGATCAACAGCTATCATTGGCTGGAACTTTCCCTTGGGGGAAAATGTAATATGAGTTCATGTAGCAGTAAGCAGCCAGGGTACTCTGTCCCTAAGCAGCAAGAAAAGTCTAGCAGTAGCAAAGAAGGGGTTGTAGACAGCGAAACCTTTCAAGTGTTGCTGTAGTAGTGACTCTAGTAAAAGAGCGCCGACGGCAGACTTATACTATAGAGATTTGCTGAACTGAATGACGATACTCGTAGGCAATGACATACTTATGCTGTCTGTTTCTCTCTATTCCATCGTCAAATAGTCCATGGCCAGCTGTTACTCACGCTCCACCATCCACGATCTTTGCTCTGTCCTCGGCTGTCTTTTCAACAAACATCCATTACACATGACCGAAATACGTCGTAGTCAACGGAAATAGACCTGAGGATGGACAACTGCATCTGGGAACTTGTGAATGCAAGTAGGTGAAGTTGTTGCTTCTGAACAGTTCTGAGGTTGACACGCTGACCATTGATGTATGTATTGAATTTTACGTTCGAGTAAGAGTGAGATAAAAGATTTCGGAGCAGCAAGAAGTAAATTTCGTATAGGCAGGGAACCCGTGGCAAGCGCACGAGGTTCCTGATTTGTACATAACTAGCTAATAGGGGTTTTCGCAGTCAATCGTATTTACAATTAATAAATCGAACTGGTTAACGGAGGCGTCAATGCATTTCCGAGCTTCCGAGCTCATCAGCGGAAACCCAAAGTCCAACAGTATGGCCATTGAAGGATGAGCAGTTCAATGTTCATACACTTCGTGGTGAGTAGTTCTCTTGTTCTCTGCTGTGCGCCTTCTGTCTCCGTTTATTCCAGTCTTTTTCCGCTGTACTTCCAGTATACATGTACTAATCTTTCAGTTCTCGCAGACTCTCTGATGACGTTGATTGTCTGCAAGATTGTACATTTCGGTTTCCATCTTCTCTTTCCCCCAGCCCTCGATCTCGGCCCTATTTGCTGATGACATGGACGTGACATGGCCATTGATGTGCATTGCGGGCGCTGCCTTCCGCCTTTCATCTCCCATCGCCAGTTGTCGTTGATGCAGCCAGCAGTCTTTTCCACTGGCCATTCATTATCAACATTTATTCCTAAATCATTTTCGACGCAGGGATTAGAAGTATCGAAGGGGGTCCTTCTTTGCAGATAGAAGCGTCGAGACCTTCAGAAACACTTGAAAACTCCAATGTCAAGATACATCATAATTACATGTTCTAATAATACAAAATTTACATTCGAGTGACCGAGGGGTGCTGCCTAGTGGTAGAAATCCTGGAGCATATGGTCCTGCGGTGGAAAGCAGAATCAATCAATGTAAGGCCTGACTTGGGTTTAGTGTAAAAGAGTAGGGCTAGATTTAGATTTCGTGTAGATTGCGTAGGTTCGATTTAACTCCGTAGTAACCTTAATAGATCAATACTTCGCAGACTCGAATACTTGTAGCGCCAAGGCAGCTAGTAAATATCAGAGGGCACAAACACTTAATAGCGCTAAGGCAGCTAGTAAGTATCTGAGGGTTGAGGAGGTTGACAAGCGCGAAGCGTTGCGTAGCCATTCAAGAGTTCTCACTTCGGGCAGAAGGTAAGTTGATAGACAAAGTAGTGATTCGTGTTCTCTCTAATACAGTGTGAATTGGTATATATAGTACGAGTGCTTGTGGAATACAAGAGAACCTTTCAGGAGATCAAAGAATATTCGTTACTTATGAGTCAAAAGAATTAAGGAGAATTTGATAGAATATGTAATCTAATCAATGCAAGTAAGAGTAATTCGAAGATAGGTAGGAAAATGCCGCAGTTCTATCACACTTAGCCATTGAAAGAATAGATCATCAGTAGACTCAGACGCGGCGAGCTCGACTGATTATCATTTAATTACATGCCGGGCCTTTATTCAGAATTACCTAGACTTAGAAAGCCAGCGAGAAGAAAAAGGCTTGTGGAGACATAAGCTAGGTGTGTGCTCGAGAACCCATTCAAGCACAAGGCAGGTCTGACACTCTTTGAAGTGTGGGACTTATAATTCCTTACTATATTAACACCACTGGAGGAGAGGGAGGTACAAAGCTTTTGTAGTCACAAAATGATTCATTGCAGATGAATGGACAATCCTGACAACTCACTTCCAAAGCTTCATGTATTTTCTGCAAGTATTCTGTACATTTGTGACAATAAGAAGACTAAATGGATGAAACGTACATACAAGTATAAATGAAACATAATTTAACCAAGAATGCGACAAGGAAGTACAAATACATGAATACATGAGTACATGAACAGTGCAAGAATAGTATGACTGAAATGCTATGGATATAAGAAAGCACCAAAATAGTTAGCAAAGCAACAGCAAGACAATAGCCATGAAACCTGAGGCCTGATACGTCACCCCAGCAGTCGGAACCTCACTACCATCCTCTCCAGAGAAGGCGATGATTATCAACGGGATCAGTGACGATCTCCAGCTCCCCAATCACATCTTATGCCACGGGGATCAGTCCTGGATGCTTTTTGGTGGTACTTGGAGCAGGAATATAAGTGACCACTTGGTAACGACAAGCGAAACGAGTAGCAATCTCTTGGTAGACGATAGAAGATGTGCTGCTGTTGGGACTGAGTACACAAAAAAGATAAGTAATGAGTCGCGTAAGACGAAATGGACACTCACAGAAAGCTCAAGTGTCCGACCCTTTCAATCTCTCTTACAATCATCGATACTCTTCGCCACCTTTTCTTTCCTTAACAGCATCAAGATCCAACGCTACTACTGAATATTCACCATCAAATCGAAATTTGGCCTGGGTTTGACCAATGGCGGTAGGTGGGTTGACATCTAGGCCGAACGTGCTTCGAAAAATTGTCCCAAGAGATGTCGAAATTATGAAGTAGACGCAGACAAGCACTGGTACTCGATAGGGAGGCTGAGAACGCGGCTAGACAAAATAAGGAGTTCAGAATTGATGGCCGACAGAATACAGAAAACGAATACCTTATCCGGCGGAAGAGGTTTCCGGGGTCCACATGTACCCTTTCCAGAAGGCTTCATCAGAGCCTTCCCCGTCTCCCTAGCCTATCATTTCCTTTCACAGCAACAACCCTCTCATGGATCAGCGGCCTCTTCTTCCTTTGTTCAGGCGCAGCCCTTCTCCACATACACACCATCTATACTCTATGTCTTTGCGAGTATTCGTAGTCGTATGAGTATGAGCAAGGGTGTGCAGACAGTTATGACTGGACCGGACGTTCCTTTTGGGTCGTAAGGTCCGCCAACCCCCTCTCCTTCCTAAAAAGGCAATGATAAGATAAGAGTTTGCTTACAAATTCTCATATCAAGTCACTTTTTCTTTCAGACTGCCTCACACAGACCCCATACTGACCTAAAGAGACATTCAATAGTGAATAGAACTTACTATGTAGGTGGCACTCATTTTATTGATGTAGCAAATAATTTTTCGTGATGTTGAACAACTGATGACGTCACTATTTGTGACAACTATATACCATTTCAGTGGCTTTCCACTGAAAACGACACTTTACAGGCATTTTTGAGCATTTCAAGCATGTATTTTACTCTTAAAGGGTATTTCTGATCCTTTCAAGTGGAAATGACACCAGAAAATGGGTCTATACACCCTATGAGACATGGTGTACTTTTCAGTCATAAGCTTAGCCCAGACCCCCCCTCCCCAAGGTCTGGTCTCGGGTAGACCGTCTGCACACCCCTTGAGTATGAGTATGAGGTTGATGAGTATGAACCCTCCTTGATACTCCAGATGTCGTTCCCATTCGAGTCGGTCAAAGCCCCTCCCGTTGCTGAACCCCTTGTATGGCTTGTGATATGGATATGTCAGGGTGCGTTCCAGTGTTGGTGTAGGGTGAGGAGGGGTACTCGTGTTTGAAGATATCAGAAAGTGAAAACACCTGATCAAAAATGGGTATATCTAGTTCCCTTTGCACCTGCAAAGTGGCCGTGGCCCTGGTTGTGATTGAGGATGATGAGAAACTCCAGGCCCAGGCCGGTGCAGGGACAGGTGCTGGTGCACGGTGTACAGTCGCTTTGTAGGGTTGTGACCAGGTAGATGTATCCCACCTCATATGACCAATACCCCAGAGATATATAAGCAGATGATGCACCCATCAATCACTTGTATATAAAGGACTTATAGTGGTCCCCCCACACCTGGATAAACCCTGGTAGCCAGTAGGGACTTAAGGGCATGGTAGATAGGTAGGTAGGGTGGCTGGGAGGTGCAGGACCTTCAGGGCAGTCAGGAACTCATCTGGGTGGGACTCACACGTGTCCTACTACATCATCCCTCCCTCTGTCACACCGGTACTCATCGGTATTGGGTATGTAGCCTGCCCTAGCAAATATACATGTACAAAAAACCAATGAAGAATACAAATAATACATGTACATCTGTCTAAAAGTACATTAGGGGTCATTAGCAACCCCTAAAAACAGCTTCAACATGGCTATCAGCCCTGTCTTCCTCCTCCTCCCCCTCTACATCACTCTCTACATCACCCATTACCTCCCACTCTCCCAGGGAACCTTCAAATGACTCAACTTCTTCTTCTACAACCTGCTTTCTAACGCCCACACCCACAGTGAAGTAGTGTAAGTTAGATGAGCTGAAACCAGGGAGCTTGGGAATGCACTGGAGATGGAGTCGGTAAAGCTCATTATACCGTCCACAGACACTAGCATACAGTCAGATTTGAAACGCTAGCTCAGGTTTGGTCTCCCTCCACTTCTCTTCCATCTGTCCCAGATACATGGTCTCCTCTTTCATATAGGTCACAAGTGTTTGATTTCCACATGGAGTCGTACAAGCTCCTCCTCTGCTCTGAGAATCTTGAAGAATCGCTAGCAGTTGTCAGTTTGCAGGAGTAGCCCATGGTTTCTCAAGGATCTCACTGTTGGTTTCACGAAGGAAGTCAAACTCAGATAGATAGGTGTATTCCATGAGCTCCTTCCACTCCAGGCGGCATTTGGTGGACGCATCTTCACTGCCAACTCGTTGTACTTTTCCAGAGCTTCCTGTATGGCCTTTGACCAGGAGCTGAGGGCATGGCACAGATGTTG
>JAACJM010000479.1:0-26698 GCA_013368315.1 Tetrapyrgos nigripes
AGGTTTTATAGAAGAAATTCTAAATGCCGAACAGGAGCCAGTACTTATCAACTCAGATAGTGCATCTACTTTGGCAATTATACGTGCTCCTGAAGAACAACATACTCAGAGAACTAAGCATTTCAATATCCGTAAAAACTTTCTTACTGATCGGATACATCAACAATACATACGAGTTAAACATGTGTCAACTAATGATCAACTTGCGGATATACTTACGAAAGCTCTCTCCGCTGATAAGATCAAGCGTTTTCTCCCGATTACTAGGGATATCCGCTTGAAGGGGAGTGTTGGAATTTAATGATAACGATCATATTACTAAGCTACTACGCATACGGCAATCAATTAAGTACTGCGGACATACGGTCAAATGATCATACGGATATACTTAGACTATTTATATTGTTATACTACTCTGATTAATGATATATACTTGAGAGTCAAGCGAGATACGTTCGCACGCTCTTACCCCCCACTTTGTGACTCTCACTAAGACTATTCGCTAAGATAACCTAAGTCTATTACTGTCCAATATTGAACTGACGCTTCAACTGACGACATGGCAGTAACTGGTAAGGCGCGGCAAAAAACGGCAGGCAAAAGGCGGCTTACGATTTCCTCAGGAATGCCGTGACCAATAACGTAGAAGAATCCATCACGCTCAAGAGCAGTTTGGACAGTGTCGATGAGCTCCTGCTTCTTCGTGTCGTACAGCGAGAGGTCCACAGTGAGGATGTCTGCCCATTCTACCTCTTCGTTTGTAGGCTCAGGTGGTATCCACTCTTTTGCCGGCGGAACACTCGACGTAGAGATTACACTCGGAGGGGAAACGACGTGGGTCAGGTTCTCGACAAGAGTCGTCGTGGCAGACATTGTGGAATATGAGGCGTATGATACAGTCTGGCTTCCAACCCTTTCTTCCTTTAAATATTTCCGAAGTTACTGCTCTGGTGCAACTACTCACGCAACCAACTTCGTCGAGCACGTCATACTCGCAAATCCACCCCTTTTGCCGCGGTGACCAAAAGGAATATCACTATATGTGCGTGCTCAACCTATTAAATGACGCATGTGCGGAACCCAGTACTGACCCGAGCTCTATGTAGCTCAGCGTTTGCAGTATATCCAGAGTTATCCAGGCTGTACTGTAGGAACGACTGATTGGATCCTACTGGAGCTTGCGGAGACAGCACGGTCACCTGTTAACTTTTCCATATCTCATTACTTCGACAAGGTTAAGGTCGACAGAAGAAATGATTTCCAATACTTTTTAAACGTTTATGGCGTGAGTAGGCTGTCATATTACCCCGGATTTCCCTATTTTGACGTCGCTTTCGCAGTGCTGTCTGGACCTTGGCTCTCCTTGGCTTCAGAAAGGAGTGGATATCGATTGCACCAAGCTGGACGGCCTTTTTATTCCCTTTCTCATAAAGCATCTGTGTATCTCTGAGTGCCGGTTAGGTACCCTGGCCCTTCTGGGTCCTGTGATTTCATTCGCGTTTTCCCGTCCCAAGTCTCCTGATCTCAGTACAGAACTACTAGTACTAGTACCGAGGTTACTTCCTTTACGTGTGCACTTTGCTAGGACCAAGCTACTCTCTTCGACGTCGCTTAAATTGATGTTATAGGTCCTCGAATTTAGATCTACTAGACTTAAGTACGTTTCTCTGATCAATGTCACCCTTACCCTTGCTTGGTATGTAGAATTGAACAAAATGCGACTTCGAAATACAACACACAGATAGTGCTTTGGAAAGAGGAGAGTAAAAGTACAATTTGCAGTGAAGGATGTAGAACGACGAAAACGTGAGATGAGAGGAAACGAAAGAAAAAATCTGCCTTGTATGAGACACTGAAAATGATGTACACGAAAAGGACGAGACAAAATACAACCAGTCGTCTAGCCCGTTAATGGAACCAACAGTCATGTAAGTCCGATATCGCGAGCCCAATCAGTTCCAATGCTTCACAAGGACCCCGTGAATATTCTCCTCCTCAACATTAATCTCCTTTCCAGGTCTCAGGACACTATTCCCGTAAGCCGTGGTCCTACCCTTTCTCCAATGCTCCATCGTAGGAGCCTCATCATTCGAGCAAAGCCTCTTAATCCCGACCCTCTGCAGCACAGGACTTTCCTCGTGAGGAACAAGCTTAACGTCATCATCTGCCATGGCGAAGTAGAACGTTCCGAGACGAGAGAGGTGTCTTTGGTCAGAGGGTGGTTGGATGACACGGTGACGGGTGGGAGGGTAGAAGCCTCCGCAGAGGAATTCCATGGCGTCGCCAGCATTGATGACCTGTCCAGGTTATTGAGAGTAATCAGATTGGTTTCTTTGAGTCTGAAGGAAGCAATGAGAACGCGTGACCCACCAAGGCATTATCAATATGTTTGATCCATCTCCATTTCCCGTCTGGGGAGAGGATCTGCAGTCCACCGATAGGCTGGGACCAGAGAATGGTCACGGAGCCAATATCTTTGTACAAATAAAGATGAAAGATCCGAGATAAGGAGATGCACGCAGCACAGGAATGAAACGCCCATGTTAGTCAATTGTCGAATATTACAGATAAACAAACATATGAAAAGAAGGAAGATTGAAGGAACAGAGCTTGAGATTCAGTTTGGTAGACGTCTACACGTACCCGTGTGGCCTTTAAGCATCACATTCTTGGTCTTCTCCTCTTCTTCCGGTGATCGTGGGTGGCTTTTTTTCCCAATTGAACGCACGAGCAGGGCAGATACGCAGATATGGAGAGGTTAAGAAAGTTAAATATATGCATGTGAGCTCTGAGGTGTGAAGCGAGATGCGACTGGACTCACTACTTCATGAACCTGACTGTAGATGGGATGGGCCAAATTAATGGAGGGTATGGTCAGCTGCACAGTGCCAATGAAGAACACAAATTTAGGGAACCGAACCAGAAGACTCGCTAGCTGCGTCCCATTGGTGTTGCTTGACAAGCGTATCTTCAGGCAATTCGAGGCCCGCGGCGAGTAACCTGGAAAAAATATGGACCCAGTGAGTGATGGGTTATGATTATCAGAAGGCGTCCTCAGTGCACATACCTCAAAACCGGGTAAAGGACATTGTGATGGTTGTGGTACGCGAAATCTTGGATTTCTTTCAAGTATGGCCGGACTGGCTCCGGGTGGGTGCGTCTATCGACTTTGCGGTTGACTGTGGCGGACAAACACGTCAGGTGAATGGGCCTGACAGACATCAAAGAGAAGGGTGTAAACTCACGGTTATAGTGCTCAATCTGGTCGCGGACGCCTTCTTGGATTTTCTAGAGAGAAACAGTCAGCATCCCAACCGCAGACTGACGAAGTCGGGAAAGTACGCACCCAAGTCTGCTTAGGCTTGTAGCCTTCGTATACAGTGGGGGATTTGCCCGTGTAAAGCGCCTTCTCCTCATCGCTCACATCATCAAAAATCAAGTTTGCGATGCTGAAGATACGGTTAGTCTACATTGTGATAAACAACGAGTTAGTAAAGGCACATCGCCGAAGAAAGGAACATAGTTGACTCACCTGTTCTTGCGTATAACCGTGGTTAATCACATAGAAAAATCCCGTCTCATGCATCGCACGAGATAATTGGGCCGTTAGCTCCTTACGACCTTCGGGAGTGGACATTTTGGAAAGGTCGATGATGGCGAGGTCGGCGTACTCGACTGCACGAGTAGAAAGGAAGTAGAAGTATCATAGCCAGTGTCATGAGGAAAACAAGAAGCTGGGAGAGAAAAGCACGACGCACGATTGTCCTTCGTAGTGGGAGGAAAGGCATAGGGCGTGATGTCTGCACGTGTAGGGCCAGGCTTGAGGCCCTTGAAGAGGAGGTCGAGCAGCGTGCTGAGGAAACCAAAGCTAGCCATTTCTTCTTTAAGAGTGTTATTGGAGAGGAGAAACGAGAAGCAGGACTTGGATGTAGGGGGGAGCAGTAAAGATTGAAGGAGATTTTTCCCATCTTAAATAAGATCTTGAGCCATTCCAGGGTCATAGCTAGAGTGAACGAAGATGCCCATTCCAATATGGGAAGGAAGGCCTTCGAGAGATAGTAGATATAGATAGGCGGAAGTTGAGGAAGATGCACTGAAAAAATAGGCAAATGAATTTTCAGAACGATAGACCAAGATAAAAAGATAGGTGATAAGCCACCTGGATACATGTCATTCACTGAAGTATGTACCCCAGCCTGGTACCCAATCAGCAGACGAGCCTTCCTATCTGTAGGTCCGTACGGAGGTACAAGGAAGCAGACAATCAATTTCCAGATCGAGAAAGAGATCTTTAATATCGCAGGCGGCAATGTTGCTACACGGAATGCGGAGAGCCATACGATAGGAAGGGCAATGGAAAGTAGGGGGAGACCTGAATTCTCGGAGCGCTGCAAGTGGGATGGCTCAAACTTTATTGCACGGACATCTCGAATTTTGGTGGGGAAGATTGTGATTAGAATTGTAAATTGAGCATTAGGCAGCGTCCCCAAAACCGGCCTTGAATGAGGCCAGTGTTTGATGAACGTCGACCAGAATTCAAGCAGGGTTTGCCCGTCTAAGGTTAGGACAGTCAGGACAGTCTTCCCTCGAGATCGATGCCTCGATGAGAGTGGCAAGTTCAAAGTGATCGTTTATCAGACGAATACAATGTTTTGAAACCGGTGATATGCGTAAAGGAAGCAATCAGACGGAGCTTTCAGTAGTACACAGATCCCAGAATCAGACTATAGCCAGCGAATTTGATGTGAAAGCTTGCAGACGGGGATTTGCGGGAAAAGAGAAGGAAAGAAAGAAAGACGCCGCCACGTGAGCCACGCGTGAGCACCGGTCAAACACAACCGCGCCACTTTAGGCAAGTCTTCGTAGATCACCTCCCCTTCCCTGCTTGCCTGGCTTACCTTCCCTTTGCGTGAGATTGCAACGTCTTCTCAAGTAGTCTTTTTTAATATCGTACTTTGACATCGGATATCCCTTCAATTCTCAAAAATACACGCAACTCATTCTGGATATCTGGATTCTCTCCGCCTTGACCAGTTTACGAAGCATCCTGACCTTCTTCTCCTCGTCACTCAGCCTTGGTTCTCTTATCTCCGTATGATAAATGGACAACCACTCGTCTCCTCTTGCTTCTGATTTTGGATGCGAAGCACTCTCGCTTATACTCTGGATATAACTCGTGTACTTAGTGTGTCCTGTCAATGACTCCTCAGCATGCGACGTCCATGATTCTAGGGCTTCCTAGTGCAAGTCATTTATGACTCTTCCCGCTCGTTAGTTCACTGCCCTTCCTCTGGTACTTGTTATCGATATAGCCTTGTTGCCCACAGGTTTTTAATCGATAGTTTGGACTGTCAGACAGCGCGAGATACGAAATACTTCTCTCCAAGCCGTGTATGCGCTGTGTGGGCTTAGCTACACTGGGAGGTGACTGAATTTGATTCTGCTTCTGCTTCCGCTGGTCTTTTATACTTACTTCGCTAGGTAGCCTTGGCCCCGATACGTACATTTCAGACACTCCGTTCCATTTTCTCATAATATCTCAGTCCGCTGCCATAGGTATGTAGATAGACTTCAACCTCAGAGCATCAACTGCTCAGTTGATCCCCTTGGACTCGTTCACCACGGTGTACCCTCAGCAAACCCTCAGTGCATATCTTACGTCGGTCCTGCGTTAGATAGATAGGTAGATAGATTACACCACTCCGGACTAGCTACTGAGACCTTTACATCAGCAAATGACGCGCGAAGTGGCTAACCGTGGAACCAATTCCTGATTGGCTGACTCCCGCCTGCAAGGTCATCAACCGCTCAGCTGTGCATTTCCATGCATGCTGTCATTTCTACTGACACACTTATCTCCGGTTCCTCCCCTTCGCTGCCTTTTCTACTGATGTCTGCAAACTACAATCATGGCATACTGGGTAGCAGCGGACGCTCAATGTCCCTGCGAGTATGGCATTCATCAGGACAGCAGGAGACAGCAGGCCGCCGTATCAGCCAAGTCCTCACTCGGAAGGTCCTTAATTGGGTCAAGCCTGACTCTCGGAGATTTTCATCCGCCACGAGAGTTTAATTTGTCAAGCAATTTTTGTACTAACGCCTGGATGAGCTTGTAGTTGTAAATTTTAAGTATAATGTATGATGGGATAGTTGTGGTCGCTGAGCTGAGCCTTGTAGGCTCGCTGGCTTTCATATATGTAGACGATATCCAGTCAGAGAAATCTCGAAAGAATCTGTTTACGGACCTGAAATTTGATCAATATGTATTAGACAGCGCCTAGGCAGGCCTGCCGTCACCGCCTCTGGTCTCCTCCCTTCCTCCACCTAAATTTCTTTAAAATCACTACTTATGCTTTGCTTCTCTTATTATGACTTACGATCTTCATTGTACAACAACTTTCCTATAATGAACCCCTCAACTCTTTTTATACTCGCTCTTTCATGGTCTAGCGCTGTCACCGTCATCGCTGCACCCACCACGAAAGATGGACAAGAACGAGCTTTTCTGGATGGGACTACCAGGAGAGCAACTCATGACGGCGATGGTACTCCAGAGTCTGATAGCAGTACTACAAGGATATGGGTGTGTTATTACTCCTTGTTTCGATCGTGTGCTGGCCTCTTATCCTACCTAGGTTCCCATTGTGGTCGTCGTGCTAGTTGTCATCGGAGTATTTGCATTCATCCTCGCCAAGAGAGGGTCAAATTTCACGCAATACT
Organism: Tetrapyrgos nigripes; assembly: GCA_013368315.1. Lineage (NCBI taxonomy): Eukaryota > Fungi > Basidiomycota > Agaricomycetes > Agaricales > Campanellaceae > Tetrapyrgos > Tetrapyrgos nigripes. The sequence goes on from JAACJM010000479.1 coordinate 6,721, forward strand.
TTGCTAGAGCAGCTGGGAACGAGACGGGAGTACCAGTCACCAGAGAGTTGACCGCTGCCCAGCTTGCAGGTTCTACGAATAACGTCACCAACACTACTACCACTACGACTGCTACGACTGGTGGTGACGCGGCATCCAGGACACGTAGACCTCGTCGACCTCGTAGGACGCCGTCCCAGATATCGACGACATCTTTACCAGCGTACATGAAAGAGCCAGGCGAGCAGGAGCTTGTGGTTATTCGGTGAGGCATCATGCATCGTTTGTATGGCTTCTAGTCTCACATCATTGTTACACTAGGGGCCCTACAGATATGGAAGACGTTCTTTTACACGCTGTGGAAATGCCTTCAGTCACCGAGGACGAAGACTCGGTCAACTCCCGATATTCGCCGATGCCTCATTCTCCCACTGACATGCCCCTGCTTCATAATGACGATGAACGACGTGAAGGAGATGCAGAAACTCCTGCAGCACCAGCACAGCCTCGGACCAGTGGCGAGATGGGTAGCCGAAGCGACGAATCTACCTCCTCATTGGCTCGTGTGGATACGATGCGTACAGATGAAATTGATCCCAGAGGTGCAACGCCTTCCTACTTCGAAGCTGTTGATCTCGGCGAGGACCGTATCGCTGTGCCAGTAACCACTGCAAGCCCGGAAACGTCGCCTACGGCATCAAACCCTGCATCATCTACCACAACGTCAAATCGACGGTCGACCTTCCGTTTGAGTAATCTCTTCACCCGAGGTGGAACTATTAGAGGCTCCACAAATCCACCTCCAGGTTTACCATCAGTGTCGTCATCTGTTCCTCCCGTCCCTCCAATTCCTGGTCCATCACATAACCGAGGTAGCTCTGGTGGTGCACTATCCCTTACATCGACTTTATCCCGTCAATCTATATTTCCGGGACACCGCCCTTCCCAATCCAATGGTTCCCTTCTCAGTCTCGTGCGCAAAAAGTCCAACGCGACTCTCAACTCGAACCACCTCAACTCTCCTTCTATGATCTCACTTAACTCAATCTCTGCACCATTAACGCACACGCTAATGCGTACAGAGTTTACGTACCCGAAGTCAGGACCAACACCAGAACAGCTCAAACTGATCTCGAGTAGAGATTCGTTTGCGAGGTTTGGGATGCCTTATGGGGAAGATGCGATTGCGTACGCGAGTTCGTCGAGGGCTGATTTGAATGATCCTCCACCCGAGTTTGAGGCATCTGAGTCCTCGCCGAGGCCTGGGTCAAGGTTGAGGGTGGCAAGTCCTGAGGTTGGTGGAAGTGGAAATGACGAGAGCTCGGGACACGGTCATAGCGGAATCGTTGAGAGAGGAGAGGCAGGGCAAGCTCAGAATAGTGACACTGCACTGGGAGCGGGCGCGGACCATGCCATCATCCAAGTTCAAGCTGCAACGCCTGCTGGTTCACCGAAAATACCTATAGCTTCTCTACCAACTGACAGTGCAGCACCAGCACCGAGCGCGTCTGCTACATCGACGACGGCATTGGCTTTGGCTACGAGCGATGCTACGTCACCCAAGGCTCAGGCTGCTGATGCATCAGGTTCATCTGATTCTTCTAGTAGTCCAAGTTCTGGCACGGCATCGACTAGTACAATAGAGTCGACTGATGCTTCTTCATCAGCAGCTTCATCTTCCTCATCACCGCCATCTTCTGCCCCTACTCCTTCATCAAAAGCACCAGCTTCACCCTCACCTGCCACTCCCGCCCCCCAATCCAAATCACTTTCTTCCAAGCCTTCCTCTACCCCCAAGCCCATCGTCCCATACGCAGCCGCAACTATTTCATATTCATCCCGAACCCCGCCTACATCCTTCAAAGCACCCAACGATTCTTCAACCCCGAACTACCCCTACCCGGAATCCCGTGCCGAATCCCGTGCAAGTTCTTTTAGATCTGTCCAATCCTTTGCGACTGCACAAGAAAGCCTGGGAGGAGCTGGGGTCAGTGAGTATAACGAGTTTGGCGAGTTGGTATCTGGGATGTCAGGTACTGAATCGGAGAGTGAGAGTGTGTATCACTCCGAGTACCTTTCGGGTGATGACACAGAGACGGAGAGGGATTCGGATCAAGAGACGGTTGATGAGGGCTCGAGGCCGAGAACACCGACGCTCCGCAGGGAGCAGGGTATGGCGAGAGGAACGGGTGCAGGGACGACGAGACATCTAGCAGAAGGGACGGACTCAACTGTACGGGCTGCAACGTGAAACTTGGTTGGATAAACGGATCAGGAATCAAGTGGACTGAAGTCTGACAACATGCATTTGACTTGCTTGCTTATACGAAAAGAACGTTTCATCGTTATTGGTTTTTTATTCTACGTAGAGTGGACTCTCAAGGGTCTTTATTTTTGGTTACTTCTGCCTCTACACAGCATTTGCATTTGCTTGCTTCAGTTATTTCACCTTGCGACACACAGTTTTCTATTTTATTCAATTATCTGTGATTGATTGGTTTGGGCCCTTGTAGTATGTATTCCTCCTCTCCTCTTGAGTCTTCTCTGGCTTTCTCTTGTGCTACCCACCTCCTTGCGCTACCTTTGTACGACCAACGTTCTGCTGCTTTACATGGTCTCATTCCATTACCACACCTCACATCACACCATACCCCCTACTCTACCGTACACCCATATCCGCACAGAGTCTTCGTTAGGGAGACTCATGACTTTCATGACTTTCAATGTCACGAATGCCTCACTCATCATCTCAATGTCGTGTTTTAACTCCTTCGGAACACAAGTAAAGTATGTATGCGACTATTATTCATAGTACTCAAAAGTCGACAACTACACAGGAATCTGACTACAGCTGTAACAAGATCTCTCAAGCCCTAATGCATGTATCCAAACGAGTTATTGCCCTGCCAAGGTTGCTGATAGCTCGTATCTCCACTGCAGTTCTGAACTGGCACATTTCCTTCCCATTGCACCCAACCAGGACTCTCATCAACATTAAACTCGTCCCAAGCGTGCTGAGGACCATATCCTCTAGGGTCAACTGCGACATATCCATTCATGCTGTCAGACGAAGAAAACAATGATGACCCCGGCGAGGGCATGAAGGTAGTAGGACGTGGTGTCGTAATCTGCAAAGGATTGGGATCAGGCTAGACCTCACTCATACACTACGTCATGGGGAGGGGGTAATGTTCAGGTTAAGATAGGTAATGTTGGAATTGAGATACATTTTCGCGCCTGAGAGATCAGAAGCTGCAAAAGCTGCGACAGGCCCAGAGCTCTGACTATCGTCTGGTGGATATAGCAACTGCCCAGAGTGTCTGTCTCGCAATTCGGCGGAGTAATGTTCGGTTTGAGATGTGTCTGCGTTGCCTGAAGGACCTCAGACAAGAGCTGGGATCGACTGTTGTGGCCCAGACTATCTGTCTAGCAATTGGGCGGGGTGAAGTAGAGGATCTGAGGCCAGAGTCGCCAGACCGAAAGGCGCCGAAGGCAGTGGCCAGCCCGCGGGCTTACAGCTGACAGTACAAGATCTCGACAATCGAGCTGTACCAATCTACCTGTACCTCACGTTGGCAATCAACATGGCAGTCAACAGGCCATGAGAGCCTGCCAGACTTGCTTCGCAGTCAACAGCTGGCAGTCAACATGAGGTGGCAGTCAGCATGTTGATTAAATACGCTTCTCAGACTTCGTCATATACCAGACATTTGCATTCCGTCGAGACGGTGGACTGCTCCTATCAAGACTGCCGCCATGGGAACTCCAGTCACTGGTGCATAAAACCAGAATGCTCGCGTCCAAGTCGCGTCGCAAAGGCATTCTGACGCTCGCAACAACTCACGTGACTCAAGCTCTTTCTTTCTTTCTTTCTTAATCTTTCTTTCTCTTCCACTTCTGACGCGTCTTTCCCCTTGCTTTCACTATCATACGCTACGTTCTTGACGATTCAAGATGCCTTCTGAAATTTCCTCGACGCAGTACGCGACTAGGAGAAAGGAACTGTTAGCTCTGGTCAACCAATTGCGAGCAGTCGGGTGAGCCACTCAAATGTCTTGACTCGATATTTGACTTACTGTTTATCTTGAAGAGCTCAGAGTGATCTAGATCTTCCACGAATTACAGTGATTGGAAATCAGAGTGCTGGTAAATCAAGTGTAGTGGAGGCCATATCCGGGGTTTGTGGACTTGCCACCACCTTTCTTTGTCTTTGTCTTACATTACATTTTTCGTCTTTCGTGCAGATTAAAGTTCCAAGAGACGCAGGGACTTGCACAAGATGCCCAATGGAATGTCGACTCTCTTCATCTTCCTCACCGTGGTCATGTCGTATCTTCATTCGTCGTGAATATGACAAATTCGGAAAACCTCTCGACGACGTTTCAGAAACTTCATTCGGAAATATTATCACAGACAAGACCAAGGTCGAGCCCATGCTACGGCGTGCACAAGTCTCAGTCTTGAACCCTGAAGTTCCAGTAGCCAGGATTCTGTCTTCCACGTTTGATGAATTGAAGGAGTGGTCCGAAAAATCTCTCGAGACCGTTCCATTTTCGCGCAACGTTATTATCGTCGATTTAGAGGGACCAGGCCTGACGGATTTGGCTTTCATTGACCTTCCAGGTTCGTGATCTTGAAATGATTCATTGTATTCTTTCCTGAAATACAAACTTGACCGTTCACAGGTCTTATTCAGAACGCTGAAGCAGACATCGTCAAGCTTGTCGAAGAGATGGTCTCCTCTCACATCAAAGGCAACTGTCTGATTCTCGTAGCTTTGCCAATGACCGGTAGGCACAGCATCTCTGTCTCCGTATTACTGGTATTCACCCTCGCGCAGATGACATTGAAAACCAAAAGGCTTTGCGCTTAGCACGTCTGGAAGACCCAGATGGACGCAGAACCATCGGTATGTTTAATAACAGCTTCATTCAACGCGTCTAATCATTCTTTCTGTACAGGCGTGCTGACCAAGCCCGACATGCTTGGTGTGGGGTCCACAAAAGCACTCAGTCTTTGGCTAGATGTCATAGAAGGTCGAAGCCGCCACCAACTGACCCACGGTTACTACTGTACACGACAACCTGATGACGCTGAGCGAAGCAACCCAGCCACTGCAGCCAAAGCTCGCGAAACCGAAATTGCCTTTTTCCGAAATACCCTTCCGTGGTCAAAGTCCAGCCACACCGATCGATTTGGTACCGATAATCTCACCAACAACCTCAGTCGTTTATTAGTTAGGATTATTGATGACTCGTGAGTGCAGCGCAATGCCATTGTTATTGGGAAACGCTCGCTGAATATTCCTCCTTCTAGACTTCCTGTAATTCGTTCCGAGGCCGCCTCCCTTCTTGAAGCAACCTGCGAGGAGCTAAATCGTCTCCCAAAGGCTTTGGAAGAGGAGCCAGCTACGCACATGCTCAACCTCATCAGCGCATTTGCAGGCCAAGTTCAGCAATATGTCAAGGGAGGCGTTCATCTCACTCAATTGATTCATGAGCATCGGGACGCGTACAAGGATCTTAAAATTGCTATACGACGTACTGCACCCAATTTCGTCCCTTGCCTTCCCAAGGAGAGTAGGCCTGCGTTTCCAAATTGTTTGGAGGAGGAGGAAGATGACCTCGACGGTCTCACGATGAGCAATGAGAAGAGAACGTTTAATTTGGCAGATATGCGTTTGCATATATCCAAGTGAGTGATTTTCAGTTATACTATTATTTTCCAGTCTGACGCTTTGTTCTCCAGCTCTATCACGAGAGAATTACCCAATAACGTGCCTTTCGAAGCCAAGGTCGCACTCATCACGAATTTCCAGACTACCTGGCCCTCTGCAGCTGAAAAGTGTTTTAGCTCAGTTGAGAAGGCTACCATGCGGCTGTTGTTGAAGATGATAGACGAGAATTTCGGTCGCTTTGATATGCTTCGGGCTAACATTCGGTGAGCCTTGTACTTGAGCGTCATGTCATGTTTTATACTTTCACTCCAATGGCTGACATATGCATCTATAGATCCCTCGTATACGAACTCGTCGCAAAACATCGCTCAAGCTGTCAACTTTTCCTCGATACTGCCTTGGAGGCTGAGGTCACGCCATACACTCAGAATACACCCTATCTGGCGACTGGGACGGATAAATGGCTTTCCAAGTACAAGTCTATCAGAGCAGAAGAATCTGTCGAAAGCGGGAAAACTACGTCTGTAGATGGTGTTTCAGTCAGGCCGGCTATCCAGAAACCGACTCCTCAAGTCAAGCAGAATGGAACTCAGGTAAATGGAACCGCCCCGAGTACACCTCCAACCCCTGCCGGGTTTGGTACACCGATCCCATTTCCATTTAGGAAACCTGACGGGACTGATTCGGCAAAAACTTCTGCGACGACTTCTCAGGGCGCATCTCCCTTTGCGCCCTCTTCCAAGGATTCTTCAGCTGCCAAGGCACCCTCGGCAATTCCCAATGGCGTACCCGCCTTTGACTTTAGCAAGCCTAGTACTGGTGGTAGCAGTCAGACTGTTCCGTTTTGGGAACGACCAGTCGCCACACCTCCTTCCTCTCAATCGTTGGCCAGCGATGTACCAACCCAACTTAATTCTGCTGGTATCACCTTGGGCAACGTCACACCTGCAACTGCGGGCTCAGGACCTTCCCAAGAAGATGTAAATGACCTGCTTGCAGCATTGGCGCGCTGTGGGTTCACTGGTCTCACATTAGAAGATTTAGGCAAGCTTCATGCGACTGATGAGTACGAAACAGAGTTGCAGGTCATGGCAGAGGTTAGAGGATATTTCCAGGTTGCGTATAAGGTTAGTCTGTTTTTTTTTTGCTTTCATTCGGGATTTCAGAATTAAGGTCGCTAATTTTGTCGGTTATTTTGTCGTGCTTTCTTTTTGTTTTCCTGTAGCGAATCATCGACAATATACCCTCCTTCATTGACCTTCGTTTCGTCAAGGCTCTCTCGAAGGAACTCCAGCCATTCCTCATCACCAAATTTGGACTGGGTAACTCAAGTGCGAGTGAACGATGTGCACAATACCTTGCGGAGGATCCTGTGGTTGTTGAAAGAAGGGATGAGCTGTTGGCTAGGAAGACCAGGTTAGATAAAGTGCAACAGGAACTGATTTCTTTCGGGTTGGGCGAACTGGCTACCGGTTGAGAACTTGAGCGAGGATTGGATTGGGCAACCACTATGTGATATAAACGGTATTTGGACCTGATATTTTGAGCATACATATCTTGTCATGTAATTTATGGTACGGTTAGAGACTTCGTTGTTTTATGATACAACTAGCGTTATACACAAGTACTTCAGCAAGTGTAGATCACTAAGTTTTAGCCTTGCACTTTGGCTTTTTTGGCTGAGTAGTCCTGCTTGGGCGACCCCTGATAGTGCAACATAGTCCCCGCCTCGTGTATATCGATATGTACATGTACAGGAAATTGCCCGTTTTCAAAGTATGATCTCGTTGAAGGCTGCTGCGGTGTTCCGAGAATTCGAGTGCGCTTTATAGGGTTGGAAATCGGCAGTGATGACGCAAACAGTCACCAGTCCCTAAAATTCCATCATCAATTCTCTGTGGAATTCCTGCTTCTAGCCGACGCGATTTTCTGGTTGGAAGTGACCATAGTGAAAAGAGGTCGTGCAATCAGGTGCAATCAAGCAAGTCGGCCACGAATTGTCACTGACTCACCGAGCTAACGTTATTCTGTTCTGACGCAAACAGATGTCCAAGGGTCGGTAGGGTCCTAGGCCGCATTTGTCGACGAAGGACGTGACGAGTGTTGAGAGTCTGTGCGTACAAAACTGGTCAGAAGGCCTCTAGTAATCGTAAATACAGCCATCAATTGACGATTACCGTCATGAGGGTGTTTCTGTCGGAAATGAAGAGATTGCCGTCAGAAATAATCATCTTTGCGATGGTTTGGAGACCTACGTGTACAATCGGGCCATGGGCAATGCAAACATCAAGTGCAGGTTTGACTTGGGAATGGTGGTCTACAGCGACTTGGGTGAGCCTCAAGCCTTGCTCTCGTGAAATCAATTAACGACACTGACCAGAATAGCCACATCACAAATGCAAAAGACGGTCACAGGCAATGCAGTTTCTACTGATTTGCGAACGACCTTGGAAATGACAGTGTCGCTGGCTAATTGATGATTATTTCATTTTCAGCGTCACGGCGCCGTTGGTACCGCCAGTCTTCAGCTAGAGGATATTAACACTGAGCAAATACTCGCCTTTCATCCCGGTCCTACTCTTCAACAGATAATACGAGAGCGCCACCGTGATAGACGCGTCGCAAGCTATGGTGATAGCCAGCCAGCTGTTTCCAACAGGGATCAGTTTAGCAAAGGCTGCTAAATTCGGCACGCTGACGAATGAGGCGATACTCAATGCAAAAGCTAATCCCCCTTGAGCCAGGGAAAGAGTGCAGAGGACGACGAAGAGGACGAATGATTTGGAGAAAATACGAATACGCCAGGCGAGGAAGAATTGTACTGGGATGGAAATGCTAGTGGCAGATGCGTACAGTGCTGAGTTGGCTTTTCCACATGAATTGACGGTGTCTGGAATACTCACAGCGTGGTGAAAATAGGTATCATACTGTATTGCCAAGGAGTCGAAAGGAGACCAATTTTGTTCTCGAAACTATCTATGGCGTAGTGCCACAGCAAGTACGAAGACGTACAAGAAGTGAACGTGTCGACAACGGCGACCCATATGACGAGGCCGCTGCAGGACGGTTTTGAGTCGTTTATTTGAATCGCACAAACTTGGAGTACGCACGTAATGGTAGGTCCATCTTTGATTCTGGAATTATAGTACTCGAAGAACTGGGACATACAGATGCCAGTGAGAAGAGCGTTGACCAAAGTAGCAACCACCACAGGTCCGAAAACGAGGCGGATGTTGATGGGAGGATTTTCTGCCATGTTGGATATGGAGGGGACTCAAAGAAAGGGAGACTTAGACTTTAAAGTACATAAAGGCCGAATATCGCCGCCGCCATTAATCGCGGTTCATGGTCGTCCCTATGGCGCTCTTACCCAGTGATGATGTGGGCCATACTAGGCTTTAGCTAGCTACGTTTATAGCCTGACCAGGGACCAACCAGGCATTAACGTTAACCAGGGAATTGATCGGAAGTTGGAACCAGGAGTGGAAATCAAACTCCGAACATGCTGCATGACAGCCTAAAGATAATCCATCTTCTAGTTCGTTTACTCGTTCATCGCCTGTTATTTAACGACTAGCAGGCCAGATCACAGCCAAGGTGTCGGGGCAGGTTTCCCCAGAAATGTAAATACATGATGTGTAGTACTCAGTACACTGTATATCACTTCTGAGACTGACTGTCCTCTTCCACATTTTTGTTTGACTGGGGTGATTACCGAACTAAAAGGTCGTGATGGGGTTTCATGAATGTGTGTCAAGGTAGGGGATTGACCAGTTGTTGGTTGACGGTTTGGCGAAAACGCCAAAATGAAGGTAAGGTCGTAAGAACATGGAGGAGATGGGGGTTCTCGGGCTCCAAGATGTACACGCAATAGGATATAGTGGCGATCTGCGAGTGTAGGACTATTCAGATATCCGAAGTCTCTGGGTTCATCGTCGACAACTTCTTGCGTCACAACTTCTCGTTCAGAACCTCCTGTGAGGTCCTCCCAATATTCGTCGTGCAGCATCAGAGCAGGCTCGTCAAGGGGTTGGTAGACAGGAGCTACAGGTGGGCGTAGCGGCTTCCTGGTTTTGGTAAAAGCACCGGACTTCTGGATGAACTCTGTGAGCGCCTCAATACCTTCCTTGCTGCCTAGCAGCTCGGGTAGCTCAAGGTTCTCAGAAGCTTCTCGGAGTAAGTCGCGGTGGGGTTCGTAAAAAGGGCAAGAACATAGAATGTGATCCCTGGTCTGTAGAGCTTCGCCACAATGACAGTCAACGTTCTCATCAGGTATGAAACGTTTGTAGTACTCGCCTATGAAACCATGTCCTGTACGACATTGCGTGATCCTGCCGAACACTTCACGGCTCAGGCCATATCTCGTCTCTTTCATTAGCTTTGTGGATTTGAGAGATGGTGGGGTTCGGTTGGCTTGTTCATCGCCTGTCTCTCCTGTCTCTCCTCATCAATCTCAACGGATTTCACTGTACGGTGTCACGCAAGTGCGAGAGGAAATGTCCTTGGTGGAGGCGTGTATCTTGGAAAAGTCATCACCCTGGTCAAAACCTAACAAAAACCGGTCTTGCAATTCAAGAGTGATGTAACGACACCAACCGCGCCAACATACAGTTACACAAGCCTCAAAGTGAACAGTTACATGTTAAAAGTGTTCAGATACCGGAACAGTGTTATTATTGGGGTAACTAATTACAATACGGTACTGTAAAGTAATTGAATACACCCAACTCAAAAAAGGCTTTTAGAGACTTCGCTGAGCCTTTTCATGCACATAGCAGAACCTAGCACTGGCAGACATATGCAGCAAGCTACAGCATCACGAAGGCTACCTTCTGCATCCAACCAGCAGTTATCACACAGTCACGAGGTACGAAATTCGCATAGCAGTGGAGGTTGTCGCCTTCGACGAGCAGCATAGAGACGATCGCGGGCGCACCAGCAGAGCCCAACATAGCCGACAACAATCCAGAACAGCCAAGAGAAATGCCTCCAGAAGCTCCAACCCAAGAGCCATCGGTGAAGACCCCTTCAGCCAGCTCCGACGAGCGCTTGAGCGCTTCCATACTCAGTGGAACCTCCTTGGCTCACAAACTGCCTCCACCTCTCCTGAAGGCATTGAGGTTGGCTGAAGACATTCAGAAACAAGCATTGGTGAGTCCATACCACTAGGGAAAAAGAAAGAACTTACGAATAGTGAACAATGTCCACATCTCTACATCACAGGTGGGCAGGAACAGAGAATGCTTTGCAAACTTGACTAGGACCGTCAATATCGTGGTATCATTCGCGCATGATGAGGTTTTGAAGGTTTTGAAGAGTCGTCAAGAGCTTGAGAAGGTGTTTGAAATGCATTTCGAGGGTTTGATGCAGTAAGTAGTATCAAGCTTGCTTCGGTTGGATAATTTGCTGATAGTGACATTTGGTGAACCCTGAAGGTTGATGGAAGCCGTAGCGACACTCATGCAAGTACACCAAGTCCGAGGAAGCATTTCAGCGACTCTGTGGGACCGGACAGACATGAACAAGGCAGAGAAGTACGAGAGTTGGCTGAAGACCTGGAGAACAGAGTTTAACGTGCGTCTTGCATAGCTAATAATCCGTCGGTGCCGCTGACCAAGGCTCGTTTGCGGTCACAGGCAGACATTATCCGGCTAACAATGGAAATTTTAGAAAAATTAACTCATGAGCTGAGAGCTTCGAAACCAGAGGAACGCACCAGTGATAATGCAGGAAAGACGGCCCAGTACCTTCCTCAGCTGGCTCAGAACCGAGGCATGACCCACACGTTCAAATCCGGCAATATTACTGGCACGACCTTCAACGCAACGGCTGGGGATTATAATCATGAGGAAACCACCGAGAACAACGACACAGTGAACATCTCTGAGAGGGTTGTTTATGTCTACAATTACTATGCGAGAAAGGTGGGTCTTACCTGGCGTATCTTGGATAATCCGTGTCTTGACAGCCAAACTTGAAACTAGGCCAAGAAAGCCCGACGATTGGGCAAGTGACCAACTACAGCTCCAGGCTCGAGGTGGCAAAGGCTGGGAACCAGATGAGCTGCACCGCACAGTCTGCAAGCGGAAGGTAGAGACGTGCGAAGGCAGACTCTGACCAAGCCAAATAATTCTCTAGGAAATGTTGGAACCACGTACCTATCCATAGCATAAGCTTTAGCCTTGTATTTATGCGAAGAAACATGAAAAGAGGACCTAAGACTCACCGATTGCAGACGTCGCACTGCTATCCTTGGAGTCTGGCGTGAGGTGACGAAATGGGTCACGGATGTCCATTCTCAGATCTGTGCATATGTCGAGATACTGTGGTTCAAAATAAGCTAGATCGAAACCTCAGATGATGTTGGCCGGCCGTCAGAGAGGGAGAGAGACAGAGGGAGATGGATCCACAGCATTAGAGGGTGCGCTACGAAGGAGGAAGACGAACGAAGTAAACACCAGGGCTATTTTTCTCACGAAAAATAGATCTCAGATCTTCCTGATTGACCCCCTCCCTCGGAAACCTTCCTCCATTCAAAAGACACTCAAAAACACGTACGGACACTCCCACCGGTCTTTTGATTTGAGTTTTTTGATTGGAGGAAGACCCGGTCTATTTGATGGCTCCCACCGGTCTTTTGATTTGAGTCTTTTGATTGGAGGAAGACTCATCAATTTGATTTGATGGGTCTACTTGGTGGCTCCCCCGGTCATTTGATTTGAGTTTTTTGATTGGAGGAAGACCCGGTCTATTTGATGGCTCCCCCAGTCTTTTGATTTGAGTCTTTTGATTGGAGGAAGACGTACGGAGCAACCAGTACCAAAAACAGAATCGTGAGAAAAATAGTTCTGCCACTGGTGTTTGCTCCGTTCGTCTTCCTCCTTCGTAGCGCACCCTCTAATGCTGTGGATCCATCTCCCTCTGTCTCTCTCCCTCTCTGACGGCCGGCCAACATCATCTGAGGTTTCGATCTAGCTCATTTTAAACCACAGTATCTCGACATAGGCACAGATCTGAGAATGGATATCCTTGACCAATCCAGTCACCTCACGCTAGACTCCAAGGATAGCAGTGCGACGTCTGCAATCGGTGAGTCTTAGGTCCTCTTTTCATGTTTCTCGCATAAATACAAGGCTAAAGCTTAGGCTATTGATAGGTACGTGGTTCCAATATTTCCTAGAGAATTGTTTGGCTTGGTCAGAGTCTGCCTTCGCACATCTCTACCTTCCGCTTGCAGACTGCACGGTGCAGCTCATCTGGTTCTCCAGCCTTTGCCACCTCGAGCCTGGAGGTGTAGTTAGTCACCTGCCCAATCGTCGGGCTTTCTTGGCCTATGATCAAGTTTTGCTGTCAAGACACGGATTATCCAAGATACGCCAGGTAAGACCTACCTTTCTCGCATAGTAATTGTGGACATAAACAACCTTTTCAGAGATGTTCACTGTATGGTTGTTCTCGGTGGTTTCCTCATGGTTATATCCCCCAGCCGTTGCGTTGAAGGTCGTGCCGGTAATGTTGGCGTCTTCGAACGTGTGGGTCATGCCTCGGTTCTCGGGCAGCTGAGGGCTGTACTGGGCCGTATTTCCTGCATTATCGCTGGTGCGTTCCTCTGGTTTCGAAGCTATCAGCTCATGAGTTAATTTTTTAAAAATTTCCATCCTCAGCCGGATAATGTCTGCCTGTGACCGCAAACGGCCTTCGTCAGCTGCACCGACAGATTATTGGCTATGCAAGACGCACGTTAAACTCTGTCCTCCAGGTCTTTAGCCAACCCTCGTACTTCTCTGCCTTGTTCATGTCTGTCCGGTCCCACAGAGTCGCTGAAATGCTTCCTCGGACTTGATGTACTTCCATAAGTGTCGCTACGGCTTCCGTCAGTCTTCAAGGTTCACCAAAGGTCACTATCAGCAAATTATCTGACCGAAGCAAGCTTAATACTACTTACTGCATCAAACCCTCAAAATGCATCTCAAACACCTTCTCAAGCTCTTGACGACTCTTCAAAACCTTCAAAACCTCATCATGCGCGAACGATACCACGATATCGATGGTCCTAGCCAAGTTTGCAAAGCATTCTCTGTTCCTGCCCACCTGTGGTGTAGAGATGCGGATATTGTTCGCTATTCGTGAGTTGTTTCTTCCTCACTAGTAGTATGGACTCACCAATGCCCGTTTCTGAATGTCTTCAGCCAACTTCAATGCTTTAAGGAGAAGTGGAGGGAGTTTGTGAGCCAAGGAGGTTCCGGTGGGTATGGAAGCGCTCAAGCGCTCGTCGGAGTTGGCTGAAGAGGTCTTCACCGATGGCTCTTGGGTTGCAGCTTCTGGAGGCATTTCTCTTGGCTGTTTTAGATTGTTGTCGGCTATGTTGGGCTCTGTTGGTGCGCTCGCGGTCGTCTATACGCTGCTCGTCGAAGGCTACAGTCTTCACTGCTGTGAATTGGCACCTCGTGACTGTGTGATAACCAGCTCGTCAGGGCACCCAGAAGGCAGGCTTCGTGACGCTGTATCGTACGCTACTGCCTGCTGCATATGTTTGCCAGAGCTAGGTTCTGCTATGTGCATGAAAAGGCTCAGCGAAGTATTTCTAAAAAAAGCCTTTTTGAGCTGGGTGTCGTCTATTGCTTTACAGTTCCCGTGCTGTAATTAGTTATCCCAATAAAAACACCCTTTTCCGGTGTCTGAACCTTTGTGTAACTGTTCACTTTGAGGCTTGTGCCAGTGTATGTTGGACCTTGGTGCGATTGGTGTCGCTGCATTTGCATGACTGGTTTTTGTTGGGTTTGAAGTTGACCAGGACCAAACCAGGATAGGGTGCCGGTGACAATCGGAGTGACTTTTCCTTTAACCAAACCACAACCATCCTGGGCTTGTTGACCTGGACCTCTTGTTCCACAACTGATGATACGACACCCTCAAACTAATTTTAGGGGCTATTTCAGAACGTGACAGTCATGTAACTCTGGAAAAGTGTTCCACACAAGTGCGAGTACGTATCCTGAGCCGCTCTCCGTGGTCCGATTTGAGAAACAAGTCTACACCCTTCTTTTGTTCCACATTGTCGACTTTCTGAAATGACCTCTTTTACCCTGCAACTCAAACCTCAAACACAATGAGCGTTCCTAGTCTGGGTATTTAAACAAGTTATATAAGGTGTTTATCCTATTTCTTCCGACTCATACCTGGTACCGAACGTGAGCTTATTCCTCTTCTCATTTTAGCACGTTTTAACTAATGGTGTATCTCGCTTAGCATCTACATTCCACCACTCGCTGACAGGTCTTGTGGAACTACTGCTGCTGTGTAGGCGTAATGCAGTGTCTACAATCTTCGCCCTCATTTTGGTCGTCCTCGTCTCGGTCCTGGTCCAAGTCAAACTCCAATTCGTCATCCCTAGAAGCCCTGGCTCTTCAAGTCGCCACCGATAATCTCGATATCGAGGAGTGGAATGGGCGGGGATGCAAAGCTCTGCTGCCGCTGGGAGCTCTCCTAGATACCCCAGGTAAAGATGCGGGTGAAGAACTGACTTTGGGTGACAGATTGTATGTAGAACTCACCTCGTCGTGAACCTCTACAAAATCATTCTCCGAGCCAGGTTAGATCGCGCCAGTTAAAATCTTCACCTGCAATACTCGGTCCTAAAATCTGTTTTCATCCAATTATCCGTCTGGCCCGGTCACAGTCCTCAGACCGTAGCTTGAAGGTGAACTGTTGCTAAGACAGTTCTGGATACAGGGACTTGACTGAATCAATGACATTGTGGAAGAGGAAGGCAGTATTTTCGTCCAATGTATTCTGCTGGGCATGGGATCCGCAAACACATCGAATCGGTCCTTTACGATGACTTTTCACTTCTTGAGCCCATCAATTATACCCGAGACAACGATACCAGGTAGAAGAGGAGGTAGATAAAGAGCCAGAAAGTCGCTGAGAGGCATGCAATGTACCCAGCGTTGCCCAATTGGCAATGAGAGTGAGTCGCTTGTCTTTGAGGTCAGAATCAGTAGAGTCGGCGCTGCCAGAAGCCATGAGTGTTACAGGAGAACTGCAATGGCTGATGTGATGAAGAAGACGATAGCATTGGCATGGCGGTTCGAGAACAAAGCGCGTTGACTGCGGTTCTTGCCGGCAAACTATACACTGACAAGTCCGTACAACATTCTACACAAGCAAAGAGTACGACGTTACCTAAGGTTTCAAAGGTCAGAACAGAGCAAACTCTCCTTGTGCAACTGTTCAGTATGGTACTTAACGGGCCTAATGTCTGTAATGGAACGGGCCCTGATTACTGCTTTTTTGGCAAAAAAAGGTCGATAATCATTAAAGGTAATCTACAGATGATAGGGCTTAGATCGACAGGGAGTCGCGAGGATAGCTGCAGAAGACATTGAGCAACACAGACAATAACTTGAGTCTGGACAACTTACACTAGAATCACGGCTTGATCCTGGGCATAAGTAACCATTCAGAATCCTTGTTGGTATTCCATGCCGCTTTCATGGACTCACTGTTGTCCAGCACTGGGCAATCCAGAGCATCTGAGTTGGTATTATCAGCCAGAACAGTCCCCACCCCATGAGTTGACTTCCACTAAATCTGTCCTAGCCGTCGTCCAAGTAGCACTTTGCTTAAACGAAGGTGAGCGGCTATCTGACTCTCCCTCAGAGTAGAACAGCCTCACTAGGACACCGAATAGCAATGACTAGTCAGGGTTCCGTGCCAGGCATGAGTGAAATGTCAATGAGGGGGTCAAACGGATTCCTGGGAGGTGAAACATCCAGTCGGTATTTGTCCGTGCCTGGAATCTGGCGTTCTCTCCATATCCAATTCACTTTGTCGCTATCGTCGTATACATCCTCGGCATATTCCCAGTCATCACCTTCGTCAACGTTGCCAGTAGTGAATAGGCCGTCTTCATGTATATTCGGGATGAGGAGAGGACGTAAATGCCACCGATGGAGCCGACCCTTGGGAGCTGGTGGATGTCCAAACGTGACTCTTGCCCCAGAATAGACACTGTAATTGCTGCGGTTTTCGTAGATATCCTCGACGGCTTTGAGAGCAGAGATTACATCGGTGAATACGATCCTAGCATGATCTCTAGCCAGATGACACAGAAGGTTAGTCGATCGAGAAATTTTTCGAAGAAATCAGAACACATACTTTTTCCAATCACGAAAAACATAGTATATCTCCCCGAACTTGGAGAAATCCTGATGCAGGCGAGCGAAATCGACTCGTTTGTCCGTGAAGCCATCGAGCCGTAATTCCCTTGACGCTCCCAGTTTGACAGCAGCGCGATGATGCAGATTTTTAATACGGATTTTCGAGGCCCAATCCTTAATAATTCCTTTGGGCTTTTTGTAGTTATTGAAAAACTCTCGTGCATTTTCTGCATTGCTGAAAGTCAAGAACTATGGAAAGCATGGGACGAAGACCATGAGCGAGAAACACCAAGAAAAGAAGTGAATCGATCGACTTACAGCGCATTTTTCGAACATCCGAACGCTCATAGGATCTCCATTGTGAAACTGAAGCAAGCTGCCCAGATCTCGCAAGAGCCCTTGGAGCGAGGTACTTTTGAGGTTACCCAGGAGGACTGTAAGATGGTCATTTCGAGGGTCTTCAGGTCTTGGTATCAATGTGCGGAAAGCCACGTCCCAGTCCTCCTTGCAGAGGGTTTTGAGCGCCTACGTGAGTGTTAAAGACGAACACGGTGTATAAGGAATGAAACAACGCAGCTCACCTGCGAAGCCGTGATTAGTCGACAAAAGTCCACCGTTGCACCTCTCCCACTTGGGTCCATCAAAACACGGTCAACTTCACCAAACCGCCTCATCTCTTCCTCCAGTTCCTCTGCCGTATAATTCTCCCTAATATTTTGAAGTACAAGAGTCCTCGAAGCTGCTCTCAGTCCAATGGCTGCAATCACCTCAATTGGGAGACGGTGTTGCCCGACCAATTTTACTTGGAAAAATTGGCCATTCAATTCAAGTCCGGGCCTCTTGCCTGCCAAGTGACGGACATAATCTGCGGCTCTGGCTTCCAGGTAGCGTATTTCGACTTGTCTATCGGGGTGTTTGATGACAGATTCGATGGGAAGCATAGTGCCCAATGTAAAAAAAGTCGTCCATAGTGAATCTCGGGGGAAAATTGTCGATGACGATGGCTCTAGGTGCTGGCTTCACTTTCGCAGAAAGCGACAGCTGCCGCAGATATCTTGATGAGGTGCCGACTATACATGACCGTGAAGAACGAGCATGTTGAAGAAGGCTCATCATGTTACAGTCAGTCGGCACGAAGCGTACTCGCTGGTAAAAAATACTCCATTATTTTACTACAGTACAAATGTCAAGTATAGTACAAGTACAAATGTATGATCTAAATATGGCGTGGATCGGCTCGTATTGACATTTTTCAGGATGTAATAATATACAGAAGACAGTGACAGAAAGCAATAAAGACAAAAAAGCGCAATAATGTAAGAGCAAGAAGGATTACATGCGAAATGAGTTGTATCTCGAGACAAGAAATGGAGATGATAAATGACGAGAGGATTGGAGGTGCAGACGAGAGCAGAAACGAATATGCAAATACAGAGACCATGACAGGCGATAAAATCATCCGAAGCCCAAAGTAGACAGAAAACGGGGGAAGGTCGAAGGGAGTAGAGTGTGCAGAGTGACTAGCTCAAGGGTAGGGATGGGCGAATAGAAGACAAGAGTTGCATTCATTCTACCGATTCGAAATATGACCGGAACACGTCTTCTTTGCTGAGTTCCGACGAGTCGACAGCTTGATGGACGTGAAGGAATAATTTTGGATAGCGGCGGGTGAAGTATGACAAGTATCCTTCAGGCATGGAGCCCAAATGCCGCTTGACGTTTTCCGGTAGGTCTTGGTAATGATGTTTCTGAAGGCCAGAGATATCGTCAGTTCTGCATTTAACCACGGAACGTATAGACCAACCTTGTTCCTTAGAGCCCGCAGCAGATCCTGCACACTCTTCCCGTCATATTTCCTGAACTTGCCCAAGTTGTCTATGAAGACTTTGTCACATCTTGAGGGCCAATCCATGCCGACGATATCAGAAGCTCCTTGCTCTAGCCTTATCAAGTGAGGATCCCTTTCCCCTTCATAGGGTGAAGGTCCATTGAAGCTTTTAGAGCTCGCCAATGATATCCTGGAACTAGACGCCGACTTCGAAGTCGACCCTGCAAGTTCTCCTCTAGGCATGATCTCAAACCTATCCGACGCGTCCTGCAAGAAATTGAGCCTCTTCCCAGCATCCCAGAAGAATGGATGAACCAGGATCTTGTCCGTGTCAGGTCTGTTCGCCGACTCCATTTCAAGCATTCCTCTGATCAAATGCGCGGCTTCCATACCCTCTTCTGCGGCACCATCAGACCCGTCACCACCACCACCGCTCCCAAAGCCACCTTCCCATCCTCTTTCCAGGCCGTCCAAGCACTTGGCGCCTTTCAGGATATTAACCTCCCTTTCGAACCGATCACCGAAAGGATGGCTACCTCCAGTCAACACATAGTAGAACAAACACCCAAGCGCGAAGATATCTACCGACTTGGTCAAACGTGTCGGCTTGCCCTTGCCACTAGAGGATCCGCCAGAAACGGTACTCCCTACCGAACCCCCAGTAACAGTGGACGTACTTCCCCTCGAGGCATCATTTGGATTATTGGGGTCAATCTCATCGAAATCAAACCTCACTTCTCCTCTCAAAATCTCCGGTGCCCTCCACCCAACCGTTCCAGCAGCCATTGCCCCTTGTGCCGTAGGCAAAAAGCTCGTTTGGTCCACATCCAGTTTTTTACACAACCCAAAGTCCGATATCAACATCCTATAACCCCCACCACTTCCACTTCCATTGATTCCATTTGTTTTTGACTTTGAAGGAGGCTTGCCGACTGCCTTGGCCACCAAAATGTTTTGAGGTTTGATATCCCTATGGACGAGCTTCAATGCATGCAAATGCCTTAAACCCCTCGTTATCTGTGCAAGAGCCTTCTTTGGATCCCGCATGACCGACTCTCGTATGTTGATGAGATCAGCTTTGCCATTGGGTACAGATGGACCAAAGGTACTCGCACCACCCTGTAGCGTTCCATTGCCGTTGTCTAGATTCAGATTCAACGCCATCCCAGGTGTCCATGCACTTGACCCTTCTACGACCTCTGCAAGGGTCCCTAGACAGAGTTCAAGAGCGATATACATGAACTCTCCCCCTGGCTTAGTTTCTTGATAATAATACCGTACCACATTGGGATGGTCGTCGCTTTCTTGGAGGATACTGACTTCACGAGCGGC